>JAEQML010080246.1:0-11663 GCA_016904865.1 Pissodes strobi | reverse complement strand
GATTATTTAGCCCAAAAAATATTGAAATCAGAACTAGGTAAGGATAATTCCAGTAGATATATACACTCTGCACTGTTTGGGTTATAAAGAGGTAATGCTTTTTATTACCTATTTTATAAAAAAAAATTATTACAAAAGCCGTGCATGATTTTCTTTATAGATATGCCTTGCGTGAAGGTAGAAAATTTGCAGCCTGATAAAGATCCACAGAGGGCTGCTGAAGGAACATGTCTTTCAATTGATTATAGAGAAAGTTCAGTTTATTCCAAAGAAGCAGATTGTGCCGCTTATGAAATAGTGAAATCAGAGCCAGGTAAGGAAAATTGACAATAATGGCATGTTTAGGCAGGATCTGAATTTATTGAAAACCTTTATATATTATATATTTCACAAAAATTTGGCTAATACTGCCGCTAATCCATAATGCCACAAGAGCCAGTGTTGTATATGTTGATATATACTTTTGATAATATTCTACAGTGTTGTCATAACTTTTGGATGATAAATGCACACGAATATCTTGTTCAGGGTCGTGTTTTGGTTGAGTACTTAAGACAAATGTCAGTGACATTGCGGTTTGCTCTAGATTTTGTAGAACTAACTGGGCAAAATCGATGTTCCCATAGCACATCCCTCAGTCTGCTTGTAGTATTTATCTTGGTACAGAAAATAAGAGAAGTTTAAAGTAATACTAATTGCATCCAGAAATGTATCCATTGGTATGGATATTTTTTAATTATGTCTAAATCTAGATTTGTTGGGATATTTGTGTACAGTGATACAACGTCCTGGATTGCCAGAATTACCAAGTGAGTCCCAGCTTTGCCTAGCCAGATACCAATGTACCATTTTATAGTGAATGTTTGTAATATATTTATTTTTTATAAAATTTTTACATTCATTTACTAAAACACTAAGCGAGACTGTTAGATCTGTTAAATCACTCTTTATTATTGTTGGTTAGAAATCAGTGTTTCCCGTCATAAAAAGGATCTAAGCAACTAGAAGCGTCCTTTACAAGTATCGTCGGTCTATTTATCTTACAATATAAACATAGACGCGCGCATACAGTTCAAATAACCACTGACAAATCCCGAATCAAAATGCCTAACATTTACGTTTATGTATGCACCGAAGACTTCAATTCCAGATTTGTTGAAGTAATTATCCCAGAACAAAGCACGCGACTCACTCAAATAATCACTCGGATCCAAGGAAGGCGATCTAGCAGGCCCAATGACTCCCACCAAGATACTGTTTTTACACAATTCCACTCGCAGAACTTTTGTTCTATTTATATTACCAACTTGACAATTTGAAAATAATTACTTTTTACATATGTAACAACAAGATAGTCATTAATACCAAAGTCCATAATGTTTTTGACTATGTTAGTGTCCGATAATATCAGTATCAACATCAAATATTTGTAAGTTATGTAAGTTATCAAAATTCATGATATTCAATTTTAGAAGGTTGTCGCCAAAATGTATATTTCAAGTTAGAAAGTCGTCCAATAATTACTCTTTACTAGTGAGAAAAAAAATGTATTTTAAAGAAGAGTATATAAATGATGTTCATTTCGTCTACGAACATGCCGTTCTCCTTCTTTCCTAGCATCGTCACAATCATTTTTGTGCCAAACAAAACGATACCCACTGTCCCTTAATTTCATACTTTCCTTATATAATTTATAAATAAGCTTCGTTTATAAATATTCTGTTAATTGGATCTTCAATTTTGCATTCAACTTGTGTGAAAGTGCCCCTTGCTGCCCCCCTTTTCAAGGTTTGTTGTTTTAATTCGTGACTGTTCAGTGTAATCACCACTATAGCCGGCTTATTCCTTATTTTCTATATCTGATGTTTGTAACGCAATCCTCAGAAATGTTGGCCGATTTCACGGAAAGCTAAGTGCTGAGAGATAAACAGAACAGGACCGGCTTCAGAAGATTTTTCAAGATCAAGAAGATAAAAAGCAAGCGGATCGGAACGGAACGGAGATGGAACGTAGAAGGCAAGCGGATCGGGAAGATGATGATCGTAAAAGGCAAATAGAACAGGACCAACTACAGACATGGATGCTGGATGTAATTTTAGGCGAGCAAAGGAAATAACAAAATATATTGGACGGACAAAATGAAAAATTTGAAAAGAAATTAAACAATATACAAAAAGAAGTTGGAAACGTACAGAAAGAAATGAGGAATCTACTAGCAGAAGTTACCAGACTAAAAAAAATCAAGGACTCACCGGGGGTATTCGCCACAGGACAGAATATCAAATCTCTAATCTATGACGGTCAAACATCCTGGAGAATGTACAAAAGACAATTCGAAGCCGCTGATATTGCCAATGATTGGAATAGCGAGCAAATGGCTACATCACTAGTGTTAGCGCTTCGTGGATATGCCCTGAAACTACTTCAGACCATTCCCATCAGCCAAAAAGGAAAATATGACATACTTATAACGGTCCTGGAGAGACGATTTGGAGACCAACAGAGAAGACAACTGTATCAGGCACAAGTAAAGTCCCGACATCAGAAACTCGGTGAAAACCTGCAAGAATTTGAGGCAGACGTTAGACGTCTCATTCAATAATTGGCGTACTCGGGAGCAACAGAAGAATTTCAAGAAGAACCTGCTGCTCAATATTTCGTAGATGGTATCAGAGATCCAGAAACTCAGAATATGCTACGTCTAGCCAAAGTTGATAACAACCGTGAAGTTTTCGGTAGAACCCTAGAAATCGAGACGGCCTGTAACAACTCTAAGAAAAGCTGGCGAACAGTTGTGAATTAACTGAGATGGGTGGTATTTTGAAGAAATTAACCGAAGTTCTTCAGGCCCCGGGGATATTCCGGGAGCCAACAGAAGTTAGACCATGTAATCGAAAGGCTATAAATCAGTGCTATAGATATGGCAGGACTGGGCAACTAACACAAACTACGGTCTACATCTCCATCCAGAGACGCTAGGAGTTCAAAGTCACGTCAGGAAGGGTTATAACAATATAACTTTAAGGTTAAGCACAGAGCAGGAAGATTAATACAGATGCTTTATCCAGATGACCATGCGAGGATAAGTATAAACATTGCTAAAAAATAGATCAACGAGAAGGAATTACCTCCATTAGGCAAATCAAAGTTGAGGTTGATCAGCCCAGAGCAACATAGAAAGGATCAGCTTGCGGTAGTAAACTAGCACTACTGCTAAAATCTAAAGAAGAACCTTCAAGATGGAAATATTTTCTACTAAGGATTTACTTTTAAATCTCTGTGAGCTCAGTGGGACTCCCTGGTAATTGAAAATGGACTTCTTAGACGAGTCTGGGACAGCGTCGATGGAAAAGTAGTGAGGACACTGTTAGTGGTACCAATGAAGAAGATATCGGAAGTCCTGGAAGAAGTTCATATTGGAAAGTCTGGTGCTTATCTCGGAGTTAGCAGAATGATTGACAAGATCCGCGACAGATTTTACTGGGTCAACTACTGCCAGGATGTGAAATCGTGGTGTCGGCAGTGTTTAACCTGTGCCGCCAGTCAAGGACCCAAAACAAGATCTAGGGGAAAAATGAAACAGTATAGCATGGGCCTACCGTTTGAACGTTTCGCCATTGAAGTAGCTGGCCCTTTTCCAGAAACAAATAATGGTAAGTACATTTTAGTGGCATTTGACTACTTCAGTAAATGACCTGAAGTATTTGCGGTCCCAAATCAAGAAGCTGTTACCATAGCAGAGGTCCTCGTGAGTAACATATTCATTAGATTTGTTGTTCCGTTACAGCTGCACTCAGACCAAGGACGCAACTACGAATCCAAGGTTGTCCAGAAAGTCTGTGATTTACTCAACATCCATAAAATATGGATTACAGCTTTACATCCACAATCAGACGGCATGGTGTAGAGGTTTAACAAGACTATTAAAGAACACTTGTCGAGGGTCGTAGATGCACATAAGAAAAATTGGGACCAACACATATCACTATTTTTGATGGCTTATAGATCAGCAGTCCATGATACGACAGGACTAACACCAGCCATGGTTTTATTTGGAAGAGGACACCGTTCACTCTGTGACTTATTATTCGGAAGGCCAGACAACCAGAGTATGGAAATTCAAGACTACGCGGACTCTTAAGGAAATATTGCTATAAGTCACGGAAAACAAGGATAAAGCCAGTGACCGAATGAAGACACGATATTGTAGGGTATCAAGAAAACACTCCGTATTTCAGAAATTAGACCAGTGAAGGTAATCCGTCCGGGTCGAGGTTTAAGCGAAGATTATTTATCTTATCTGGTACACGTAATATTATTGTTTCAATTCAGCGAACGCGCTATCAAACGCCGACAACAAGGATGACTTAACCTTGACGACCTTGCACTGTTATTATAATAATATATACAAGTCTTGAACCTACACTCGATATATATAGGAGATTAAAAAACAGGAACAATCGGTATCAGTTAGTATAAGCAATATTATACAACGTAATATAATGATAATCATAGCGAGAATTATAAGTAATAATTAATGTGAATACAGAACTCAAATATTACCTGGAGTATTATTCAAATGAGTAAAAGAGTTCTACAATATGATCGCAAAACTAATTCTATAAAATTTCAGATGAACGATAAAGTCTGGTTATATAATCCGCAACGGAAGAAAGGAAGATCTTCCAAGCTAACGCCGCCAGTATGGGAAGGGCTCTATACAGTCATCAAGAGAATTAATGACGAAGTGTATAGACTTCAAAGTAACCCCAGAGGCAAACTGAAAGTTGCCCACCTCGACAGGCTCAAAGCATAATTATCACGGACATGAAGTAGCTGATCGGGACGATCAGGTTTAAGAGAGTTGTGGTATTTTCCCGATGCGTGTAGCCCTGGTCGAGAATAATAGAGAGGCCTCGTTATGATCCTGTCCTAAGTTTGAACTTGAACTTAAAAAATGGGTTAACATTCACAGTTAATTATAAACAACTAGAGCGTTCGACGGGAGCCATTTTAATCCTTAACGTTGCAGCCATCAGCATTTTGTAAAATATAAATAAGCAGGCAAACGCCAAATTCATCAGACTTTCGGGTTTCTCTTAATTCCGCTTAATTAGTTGAGTGCAGGCACATAGGTGCGTACTCTGCTAGTTGTTCTATCCCGCAACCTATATAACTGAGAGCACCTGTACATAGGTACAGGGTGATCAGGTCCCTACGCAACCTGGATGTACATGTACAGGGTGTTTCAACGAGGACTGAACAGGAGCTTATTTTTAAAATTCCTTGTATTAGTACGGAGGTTAGTCAAACCAACCTTGCACTTTTGAGTAGAGCATTGCTATTTGGCACAGTGGTAGTATATACCCATACCTCACTTTTAAGAAGTGGAACCAAGTTTGCAACCACGGAAGAGCAGCGATATGGCGGATTGTATACCTGCCAGGGGCAAATTTGAGAAAATCGCTAAACGAGTACACCCGACCGTTTCTATGGGTAACTATTACTCAATAATATTACGGGAGGTGTTCTGGAACGTAACCGGATCATGTGCCAGCTGCGTGGTGGCAGGTTGCCTACCCCCTAGGCGCAGAAACTATTGAAATCGATTTTGTAGTGTTAAGCTAGGGATTTTTGTAATTGTAAGTCACTCCATTTCCACAGACAAAATATAAATACATCAGCTACCAATGTACCCATACACCCTTTTTAAAAAGGGAAAAGTTTTTAAATTGGTATACTCATAAGTATATTAATCTCAAAACAGTCAGTTGTAAGATGGACAGAAAATTTTATAAAATTAAGAAAAGCTGTATTTAATGCAAACAGACAGTTTAACAATATCATTTAAAGCGTTTAGCATTAATTGCATGTCGTTATTAATCGATAATATTTATTCATTGTACTAGACGTAATCACAGAATTTGATAATACAAAATCTATTACGTCACAAATTTGAGCCATAAATATCAGACTTTGGCACTTGTTTGACATTAATTAAGGTCCTTAGGGCACGGGCAGCTACGAAACTAATGGCAAAGTAGTTTAGATTTAGCGTAGTTGCATTTCCCGTTACATGACACAAGCGTTTCTTTACAAGCCTCTTTGGGTTAGTTCTATAGAGCAACTTTCATCCTTCCAGGCCGGCTTTCCAGCCGCACACTGACACTGATGGCAGGTTCAAGTCGTTCAGGATTGAGGAGACCGCTTGTCTGGCCTTCTGCGCCTCGCAAGAAGCCCTCAAAATTTGGAGATCTAGGAAATCTTCGGTCGGAGGAATGCTGCCTAGGGGTTTTCCCTAGCGAAGAGCGCCCGACGGCATTTGGTGAGGCTTTCGTACTGCTTAACACTGTAAATTGCATTAAAAAAAGAATAGAGCTAAATTGTGGTAAAGCCGAGGTGCTACGTTCATTAGTATCTATAGATATGGATACTCACGGGTCGTACATAGACATGACGAATCGCTGTGTACCAGGCTTTGCATCCTCTACCTCTCCTTGCATCAACATCTCTAGGAAAGGGGCGACAATCTCATCGACAAATGGAGCTTTAAGATAATCAAAGCTGTCTCCTTTTCAATCTTGTAGAATCTGAGAGAGCATGGAATGCTGGCCCTGCTAAGAAATAATTAGTTAAATGATTTTAGAGTTATAATTACCTAATGCCGATGAGATTTCGTGAATAGGTAGATGCTTATGTTGCTTTCCAGTCTTTAAGTGAATCCATAACTCCTCAACCTCTTGTAGTTTGGCCCAGCATGATATAGCTAACACAACCACATCCATATCTGATGTTCTATTCAGAACCTTTCTCTATCAATATTTTAGGATGTGAGCCAGATGCACAAACATGCAAGAGTCGGCTTCTTCATGGTTATCTGGAGTAAGACTAGTGATATTAACATCCGCATGGTTTGACGTTATGGAGTTGTCAGATGTAGACACAAGAATGAACTTATTTTTTGTAAGTAGATATGCTTCTAGCCAGAATGCGATACAGATCAGTTCTGTTTTCGAAATTCCGAATGAAGCTCATCCAGTTAGCTGGCATTTTGGTACCTATCTCTAGCTGAGGACCGATTCCACTTTTCTTGTAGGTCAGCCTTTTCTCGCAGGTCAGCGCCTTCAGGTTTTTCTTAAGGTACCTGTTTGATCAAAAATACTTATGTTAAACTCAAACAACGTATCTTATATGTATTAAACGCTTGTAATTCAAAGTACTTACAAATCCCAAACTATATTAAATCGGGAAACCGTAGAACATTCCCTCCTTTCAATGAATGCCAGGAAACATTTTTGACAAAGTCAGAGAAAATGAGACAAAGACCCGGCTTCATCAAGTGTATAATTGCTCCTCCATCCAAAATCTTGGCTTGAGCATTGGAACATTCTGCTGCAGATTTAGACGAGCAAGCGAAACATTGACTCAAAACCTCTGACTTAGTTGTAGACCTCATATTGCCATTTGTACTTAAGAATGCTGGTGAAAATTCGTGGCTCTCGTGGCTGATTGCAACATAAAATCTACTGAACAGATCATTTGTAGTTTTCAATGCTTTAATTTGGCTCTTTGCTCTTATTATTGTTGTCCTTTGGAACTGGAGAATCGCTAAAAATTAGTAGCTTATTTCGTTTAATTGGCTCAAGGATTGACACAGTTCCTTGCTCAAGTCTCTCAATCACAAACTATAAGCACTGGTCTCATCCTAGAGTTTCCACAGTCATCACAGCCTGCTTAGAGCTTTTAGACGAGCACTTACGATTATTTAAATTGAATAAATCGTCGGTTTCCTCGGCGGAAGGAGTTCCTAGTATGATGAAATTACCTTAAAATAATAATAAATACATCGATTATTATGTTTTATTTATGTGTACTTGCGTGCGGATTTATTAATTTTTGCGCCTAGAAGGTAGGCAACCTGCCACCACGCGGATGGCAGTTATGTTCTAGAATACTTCCCGTATTTTTGTGAGTGACATTCACCCATAGAAAGGGTCGGATGTGCTCGTTTAGCGGTGTTCTCAAATTTGCGCCTGGCAGGTATGCAACCCGTTATACTGCTGCTCTCGCGTGATTGCAAACTTGGTTCCACTTCTTAAGTGAGGTATGGGTATGCACTACCACTGTGCCAAATCTCAGTGCTCTACTCAAAAATGCAAGGTTGGTCCCACTATCGCTGATTAACCGCCGTAATATATTTTTGAAGCAAACCAAAATAGCCATTCGATGTATTTTTTTCTGCTAAATTGAAAAATTGAACCAAAAAAATATTTGAACCAAAAACAAAAGACTTACGCCATGGATGAACTGTTTTTTTAAACGGAACACCCTGCATATTACCACATTTTTGGACTCTAGAGAAATCTAAACACATTTCGTGTATAATATTATATACCTATCCTTAGCTGTTTACGAAATATTGACAATTGACAATTATCCTCGGGTTAAATTCGGAATTAGTGTCATTCGATAGCTTATGAAAACCCAAGATAGGAATGTGCAAATCGTTTTCTTTGATCTCACGCGGTTTAGATTTTGGAGCCTGTCAGAATGTCCGACTTTCAACTCTCAATATTTCGTAAACAGCTGAAGCTAGGTATAGGTTATTATACATGAAATGTGTTTAGATTTCGCTAGAGAGTCCAAAAATGTAGTAATATACAAGGTGCTCCATTTAAGAAACAGTTCATCCATGGCGTAAGTCTTTTGTTTTTGGTTCAAATGTTTTTTTGGTTAAACTTTTGAGTTTAGCAGAAAAAAATACATCGAATGGCTATTTTGGTTTGTTTTAAAAATACAGGGAAGGTCAAAAACAAGCCCCTGTTCAGTCCTCGTTGGAACACCCTGTACATAGGTACACGGCACCCGGGGGATTTCTAAAAAGTAGTGAGAGTCGTATCTACGAGTAAAGTATCAAAATTTCCAGTAAGGGGATTTTAAAAAGTAGTGCAAGTACCTTAGTAATCTGTGTCAAACTTAAATTAAACTACTCCGTCATTGAGACACGCTAAAAGACTTACCATATAAATATTAAATCAAGTACATAAATGAATGAATGAATGAGCTCAGCTCGCATATACTTTATTAATAAAACAGTGACCAAGGACCTAGAAACACTTTAAACTAAGCCTCCCTCGAGAAGACATGAGTTTAGTATTAATTGGGTGTAGTGTAAACTCTTAATTCATCTATAAACAAAACACGCATTTATTATTGCTCGCGTACAGTATTACCGTTGTTAAGTTTGTTTGTAAATAAACTTGTTATTATTTTTTTTAACGTGTCCCCTTTATCATCTCTTGTCACCTGACGTAGAACGATTCCGAATCTGAGTTATTCTCCTGCACGGATAAAAACCAATTCGTCACAATATACAGGGTGATCCATTTAAAGAGGTTGAAGTTGCTTATATTTTTCCATTTTTTGATGCGATATTTTTTTTCTGACAATTTCAAAAGACAATATGTACAATTTTTGTGTAAAACTTTTTGTTCTATCTTCAAAAATAAAGCCACGTAAATATAATCAAAGACCCTGTACCTCTTGTTTTAACGCTTACCCGAAATAGTTTATTTTATCGAGATCTAGCAGCCCTCTGGCAGATGGAATCTGTTAAATCTGCATATTTTTGTAAGCCAAGATATTTAAGAGAATTCATTTTGTGAAAAATCGCAACTAATATGTATAGAATGTTGTTCATATCTTGTTCCTCCTGTAAAATGACTCTTACTATTTGGAAAATTCGCTGGTCGCTGACACGGCTGAAGAAATTTACCTTCACTGATGAAGTCCATTTGCACTTGGGCGTCTATGTTACCAAGCAGAATTGCTGATATTAGGCCCCTAACAACCCACTGTGATGCTGTTGATCACAAGGTGCTGCATTCAAAGGAAGGGCAGTTTGGTGCATTATGTAGAGATAATCGATACTTACTTTTTTGAGGTCACCAGAAGTTATGCTGTGACCATAACCAATGAAACTTTCCTGACTACGATATAAGATGACGCGGTTTCAACAGGATGGCGCCACCGCATATTCCGCACAACCGTGCATTGGCACTATCGTCTCCAAAGGTAGTGATATTCCTTGGATCCTTGGCCTCAAGATCACCCGACTTTATTTACTCCACTGGATTTGTTTGGCGGGAGTACATCCACCAAAGAATATCTAAACATTATCAACACCAATTCTGTTCTGTTGCATTTTATTCTTGATCATCCTGCACAAAAATTGTTAAGAAAATTGTGGCATTTAAGACAAAGTATGTACTGTTTAATAATCTTTTGTATTAGCAATGCTATTACTTAAATACTTTCATTCGGTCACTGATTCAAATTATTTTTGTAGTTTTGCATCCCAATATGCATGCAATTTTCGATGTTTTTGGGCATTAAAAATGTTTCTTTAAGATTGCAATTATTTGATCTATCATCTTCGAGTAAACGTTTCCGATTCCAAAATAACATACCGTATGTTTAATTTAGACTTTATTTTGAAGAGCAAACAAAAATAGCATATCTATAAATTATTGGATTTTCATATCTCAGCTTAGATTTTCACGATATACATTTCGAGCAACCACTTTAAGAATGGGAAGTCCATTCTAATAATAATATTTACATGAATTATTCTTTGCTTAATAGGGGAGCTGGGAGTATACGATAATTTAGAAGATTCAGATGAAAGGCTCGAAGATCGACAACAAACGGCCAAACCTGTAGCTTATGATGAAATACATAATGATATCCAAATGTCTGAAAACCCAGTGTTTTGCGAACTAAAACCACTACAAACGAGTCCAGACCCATTAGATACATCAGACTGGGATCTGCCGGTATGCTGACAAATATTTTTTTTTTATTGTGCATCAATATGAATACGTAAATAGGAAAGATATGTTATAGGATACCTTAGAAAAATATATAACTGTATTAAAAGCTTTAAAAAATCAGTACTTCAGGACTTTTTCAGAGGAGTCCATCGCCACATGCATCTGAGTAGAATTTACTGATATGTTGCAAAGTTATTAATTTTGTAATATGCATGTATAAATAATGTATTTTTTTAGGAATACATCGATATCAAAGTTGAAGGAAGTTTAAATGAAATATCCAATAAATCTTTCCAATCTTTTGAAATAACGGAACCTCCTGCATTAATACCATTCCGCCGAACAAATCCACAATCGTCATGTAATTTACCGGTATGTTGTAAATGAATTATACCACTCTAAGATCCACACAATTTTGGTTTAACATTATTTTCTTATTTATTATGGCAATCGAGATATCTTGCTTTATCACACTAATGTGTCACCCTGTATATAAGATTGTAATATTTCAATATTGCCATTTATAGAAAATAGTTGAAGAACATCAAATCGATGACAGATTGAAACGAAAAAGGGAACTGACTAATGCGCGCGTGAAAAGACACCGTAAAAGGAAGCACGAATCTGACCAACTGAATTTTCCAGTGCAGGATGACCCTAGTGAGGAAATGAAAAACACGGAAACTCAAGAAAAACTTGTCGAACGAAAGAGAAGAATGGCAACGGAACGTTCGAGAAGGTATCGTAGGAGGAAACGTCTTAATGCCCTATTAAGCAAACAAAGAACTACGATTCTACTAAATGAAGAAAACCAACCAATTTACATCGATG
>JAEQML010080245.1:0-11663 GCA_016904865.1 Pissodes strobi | reverse complement strand
GGAATTCCGAACTCTATCATTTTGGCTACTGATTTTTGATATAGAATTACTTTTTTCAGAAAAACAACGGAAGTCCGAAGAACACTTGATCCTGGGACAGGTTAATTGAAACTCTGTTATAGAAACGATAAACGAATTTTCTTCAAGAGACGAAGAACAATTTAACGCTGATGATTACGAGGATTTTGAAGAAGATTGCTGTGATTCTGACGCCGATCCTCCATACAAAGCTACGTGTGAAGTAAGAAGATGTAAAGTTGAACTATTTAGTTCATGCGAGCGTTGCTTAATTTTGCTATGCTGGGACCATTTTATCGACAATCCAGATTGTGATAGACACGGTAAAAAATACAGAGAAAAGAAAGCTAAGAGAATATCTAGTTCGAATACAAACCTACAACCAGAACATCACACTGTAGAAGGGACAGAAAAAGAAGAGGTACAAAATAAAAAATCGTGTTAATAAACAAAAACTGGCCAAACGTCTCCGAAATTCAGCTAAAGAATACCTAACAGTCAAAGGGGCAAAAGTGGTTTCAGCTAGGGATATTAAGCCGAGATGCGGAGGTGAAAGTTGCCAAAAATTAGGTCGGCGTTGCTCTACAGTCGATGAATTTGCAAATTTTCGCTGCATACTATGAGCTCGCAGATGTTAATCGTCAACGTGAATTTATAGTGCGTCATACGGAAAATATCGATACCAAACCAAAAAAAGAACAATCACGCAGACAAAACACTGTAAGATATATTTTTTCACTAAACAACAGCCCTGTTCGTGACTGCAAAAAATTTTTCTTGAACACTTTGAGTATCTCAGAAAGAGTAGTAAGAACTGCTTTAGAAAAAGTAGATTTACTGGGCGTGGTGAATTTGGATAAAAGAGGTGGCCGAAAATCTGAACAAATTATTGCTAGAGACTACGCCATAAGACTTAGCATTGAGGAACACATAGCGAGATTTCCTCGCATGGAATCCCACTACTGTAGATCCAATACAAGCAGAGAATACTTGCATCCAGATCTCTCAGTTTCCAAAATGTATTACTTATATACCCAGTCACTTTCAGAAGAGGAGCCTAAACCAAGTTTTTCAACTTATCAAAGAGACTTCAACTCAAAAAAATTATCATTCCACTCTCCTAAAAAAGACCAGTGCTCCCTGTGCATGACGTACAAAACAGCAGATCCTGAGACAAAATCTAAACTAGAAGACAAGTACAAGAAACACGAACAAGAAAAAATTGCTGTAAGACAGCAAAAAAATGATTGCAAGTTAAGGGCTACTAACGATCCAACATTTTTATGTGCATTTTTTGATTTGCAGCAGGTGATTTATTTATCAAAAACTAACGAGAGTGCGGTGTTTTACAAAAGACGCCTTGCAGTTTTTAATTTCACGTTCGATAATATCTCGACCAAAGCCTGCTTTTGCTATTGTTGGGCCGAATGTGCTAGCAAAAGGGGCTCATCCGAAATAGCAACTTGCGTAAATAAGCCTTGCACAGTTACGATGATCAAGGAGTGAAACTAGTATCTATGTATTGCGATGGCTGTAGCGGCCAGAATAAAAATAGCACCATGGCTACAATGTTACTCTATACAGTTTTGCTTAGTAAAAATATAGAAGAAATAACCCTAAGATATTTTGAGCCGTTTCATGGCCAGAACGAGGGAGACTCTGCGCATAGTACTATTTTACATGCTATGTTACATGCTGGTAACATTTTCTTACCCTCTCAGCTATATCCAGTCTTCAGACTTGCCAGAAGACAACATCCTTACCAAGTTAACCCCCTTGAATTTACTGATTTTTTGGACTTTAAAGGCCTTTCAAGAGATTTAAGACTTCTATCAGTAAAAACAGCAACTACTGGAGAGCAGATAAAATGGACGGAGATTATGGAAATTAAGGTAAACAAAAATTCTCCTGATGAGATATTTTTCAAAACAAGCCACCTTGAAGAAAAATATAAATCATTGTCACTTAAACGCCTTAAAGTCAACCTAAAAAACGTACACCCTGGAATGCGGAATTCAGAACCTATTAAATTATCTAAGGAGAAGTTCTCCGATTTTCGAACATTCTGTAGTGGGCAGACTCCCATAATAAGACTGGAAGAGCACAAGAACTTCTATCGTTCACTTCCACATTAAATAGGTCGTAGATGTGTTTTTGTTTTTTTTTCGTTCTTGATAGTAGGTAGTGGTTTTAAGAATGACCTTTTTGATTTTTGTTACCTACAATAATATTCTTAGGATGAAGATTATCTATTTTTGTTAAAAAAATCTTTTTTCAGTTTGTTTTTTTACTACTTTTTTTATGAAGGACTTGTCATACAAATATGCGCGTTTCTTTGTTTGATTTTGAATTGCAATAAAAAACTTTTTAATAAAAAAAAATGTTTTTTAATTTATTTTTATTTGCCTTAAGCGACGTATTATCTAAAGAACAAATGGGCGTATATGATTTGAATTTAAATATTTTGGTCTCACAAATGGTCGTACCTGACATTTTTCAAAAAATTTAAAAAATTTTAAGTTTTTAATCTTAACGCTCTTTGACAGTTTAAAGTAAACATATTTTTACTTTATATAAATAAAAAATATGTTCATTTAACTAAATTATTAGTCTCCAATTTTACAGCCTAACAATCAATAAAACTTAAATCTGCTATCCTGAACAATTAGGAAAAATTAGATACGGCAGTTTGGAAGATTAACGACGAAATGCGAGATATGTCTTCAAAATAAATACGATAGGCACCCATACAAAATGGCATACGAAGGCCCCTTATTAGCTGAAAAACCTTTTAAAACGATCCATATTGACCTATTTTTATTCTCTCAATGCCAATTCCTAACGATTATAGACTCATTTTCCAAATACGCTCAAGCCTATCCAAGATAAAATTGCTATTATTATATTAAATAAGTTAAGGCATTACTTTTCCCATCATCATACCCCACAACGAATTATCGCTGACCAGGGAAAAGAATTCAATAACAACTTATTGAAAGAATTCTGCCAACTATTTAATATTGAAACTCATTTTACCACTACAGCAAATTCCACCTCAAACAGCCCTGTGGAACGTTTGCATTCCACGCTAATAGAGAAACTCCGGATTTTAAAAATGCAAAGTCTCAGCATACCAAACCTAATGACCTCCGCGATATTAATATACAATCAAAGTATTCATTCCACCACAAAACAATCTCCGTTCTCTATCCTGTACGGACCTTACCTGAACGAGCCTAAATTAGACAATGATCTCACGATATACGAACAGTATAATGAAAAACGTAAAAGTGAATTATTACCATTTTATGAAAAAATATACCAGACGGCATATGAAAAAGAAAGCCAAAACACCCTGAGGAAAAATACTAACATGGAAAAAGACCCAAAAATACAAACTAACCAAATTGTATATCGTACTAACCCACATAGAAATAAGAACCTCCCTGCATTTATCCCCATGCATGTTACCAAAGTAGAAAATAAGAAAATAACCGGTAAACAAAAAAAGAAGCTAGTTAACACGCATGTTAGGAAAATCAAAAGACTGAGAAAAAATCCTCTCACGTTTCAGAAGCCCCCTGATCCTGATCATGGACCTAAGGAGCCTATGCCTAGCACTTCAAGGACACAAACTCCCTAATATAGGTTACTATTCCGAAGAATTAACACCCGCCTTAGTTTTAAGTCACTATCATACGACCTATGTACCATTTAACATGTCTTTAATTGAGTACACTATGTCAAAGCTATTTACTAATTTGTTAATTATAGCCCCCATGGTACAAGAAACCAATGACTCAAACCATATCAAACCAATTTACGGAATTATCAAAAACTCTTAATAAAACTTAAGAAACTCTCGAAAAACTAAAATTCCATTATCCTGAACACAACAGAAGGAAAAGAGGACTCATTAATTACCTAGGGTCTGCAATAAAGTTTGTAACAGGTAACTTGGGTAATAATGATCTGGAATCAATTAACCAAAACCTACAAACTCTCAAAAATAATGAAATTAACATAATGCACAAAGTAAACGAGTTTAGTTTAGTGGTAATATTATGAGTTCTTTTAACAAAAATATTAAGAGTATCAATCAGAATACGAAAAATATTCAAATGCAAGTAACTAAGGTACAAGATAAAATAAACTTAATCGCATCTATACACCAACAATACATTCAAGTCTCAAATCTAAATTTAATGCTAGAAAAATTATTAAGAATAATATCCTTCGCTAATGTTCAAACATTAGATTTAGAAATTTTAACCTTAAACGAAATAATGCGAATGTGGAATTTTTTGTAATTACATTATCCTCGGAATGCTATGTGGAAATTAAATCACCTGTCGGAATTAACACTAATATGTAAAACAGGCTTTCTAATCTTAGAAGACATGGCAATCCTGGTAATTAAAATATCAATTTTCGAACAATACAAATGTAATTTAAAACAAATTTATCCAATACCAACTAGTGAATCAAAAATATTAATTAGCCCCGCTAAGTATTACTGTAATCAAACATGGTTCAATCACTGCAACGACGTTAATTCTAAATGGATTTGTTCTGACTTAGTAAGTAGCAATGGATGTAATTTAAGGGAAAACTGTCCGTATGCAACTGTAAATAATAATTATTTAGTACATGTAAAAACACATAAAAACAATTTGCTTTATTGTAGTAAGCATGCAAAACCTATATACGAAAATTCTTTGAAGTTCGAAGTAGAAAACCTAAGAGGATGTTATTTAATTCAAAGTAATTGCGATATTATTGTTGATCAAAATAAATATTCTCTATTGTCAAACAATATAACAGTAGAATTAAATGAAACTGTCGAGGTTCAATCTACAAATCAGTCAATAAAATTCCAAATAGAACACTTGGAAAATCCAATTAAAATGCAACAAGATCTATTAGAACCTTTACAGCGTCAGGACTTAGTTTCCCAATCGACAACACATACTGTACTTTTTACAATTATAAGTGTAACCTTTTTAGTAATATTAGCAATTGTCTTATACTATCATAAGAAGAAATCTAAGTTAATTCCAGCAAAACTCCTGCAGCAACTGATCAACGAGGACGTTGACCACACTAAGGGAAGAGGAGTAAAATCCCCAAAAGAATCCTTGGAACCCTAATGATAGATTTATAGCCCATTAGGGATATCTGATAAACAGTATATATACACTTAGATTTACTTTCTTTTTTCAGTCTAGCTATAACTTTTAGCTTTAAAACGTACTTTTAGCAATATCTTGTCTATTGTCGATAAATAAAGTTTTTTAAAAGTCGCTCCTCCGAACCTGTTATTTAACTTATACATTTGGCGCCAAATGAATAATTCATTATTAATGGATTTAACATTTTAATGTATTGATTACAAAAGTATAATCCAGTTTCTTAGTTTCTCTACCGCTCTTCTGAGCTGCGCGTTGATCTATTTTTTTCATGCGTGTCTTCTAGATTATCTACAGGGTGATTGGTTATATTTGATACAATGGCTAACTTTTTTGTTTAAAAAGATAGATCCTTGGTTTAAACTTGAAAGTCTTTTAATTTATTATGCTGATTAAGAATGTCGTAACAAAAAAATTATATTTATACATTATTTATTCACCTATTTATATTTATTTTTATTTATTTTTTGGCGCGGTTTGCCATTATTTTGCGTTTTCTTAATTTATATCTGAAATTTTCGTATAAAAATCCTATATATATTTGAAATCAGGAAGAATTTATCTTAGGGTGTTCCATTTAAAAAAATGAAAAAGCTGAAACTAAACTACTTTGCTTAGGTCCTGCTTATAGTTTAGGAAACGACAAATATGAGTAAAAAACCAAAAGTTACTGAACATTCGACTGAAGGTACTTCGTCTACTTCTTCCAGCTGTTCTGAGGTTATAGAGTCCCCAAATGAACGAGAGTCAGTTGTTTTACATCCGATATAACAAGGTCCGTATAGTTCAAATATAGATGTTGGTTTGTACTTACGAAACGAAAATATTTCTGATTTTGAGAAAGTCAGTATTTTAAAATATGTATGGAAACCAAGTGAAAATTTTGAACTTCCACATAGCGTCAATAAAAAAAATAACAAGTAAGTTAAATGTTTTTTGTCCCATAAACATTTTAACGAATTTTCTTGGCTTATCTACTCAGTTACTTTAAATGGACTATTTTGTAAATACTGTTTTTTATTCGCCAAAAAAGCCGGTCAATATAAGCAAACGAAGTTAAAAAAATAGTTAAATCACCTCTAGAGAAGTACTCAAAGCTATATGGAAAGGACGGAGATTTAGTTGCTCACTAAAGTCATAATTACCACCGAGGAGCTGTTGAGAGTGCACAGTTTTTTCTTAATCAATTCGATCGGCCAGAAAATAAAATAGAAAACCAACTAGATAGCAAAATAAAACAGCAAGTTGCAGAAAACAGGACGAGATTAAAACCAATCATTGAATGCATTATTTTACTAGGGCGCCAAAATATAGCATTTAGCGGACATCGCGATGATGGAATTACGTTAAGAGATGTTAGTGACGAAAATGTTACTGGGCAGCTTGCATCAGGATCAGGAGAGAGTCAGGAAAGTTCCCTTGTTCAGGCATCACCTGTCGATCGTGGCAATTTTAAGGCCATTTTAGAATATCGGGCAAATGGCGATGAAGTGTTAGGCGACCATCTTAAAAATTCCCACTATCCAAAATGAATTTATAAGTATTATCGGTGATGAAATATTAAGTACCATCGTAAATTGAGTTAACAAATCAGAGGTTTTTAGCATAATTTTTGATGAAACTACAGACATGTAGACTACAGACATATATGAAGACTTTTTAGATTTTATCGACTGTCACAGGGAAAATTATGATTCTGGCGACATAGACATTGAGCACATTTTGTCTGGAAAAGTTTTGACAACAACCGTGATAAACGCATTAAAAAAATATCCATTTGATCTAAACAAATGTGTAGGCATTGGTACTGACGGATGCAGTGTTATGCTTGGAGAGCAAAAAGGAGCAGCAGTAGGGCTAAAATATTGAGTGACCTTTCAAGTAATCATGGCAGTTCGGAACCGGAGAATTACAGTGAAATTAGTGAGGAGCCTGTTTATGATTCGGATGCAGATCCTCCTTACACAGCCACCTGTGAATATTACAAATGCAAGGGAGAAATATGGAGTTCCTGTGAGCGTTGTTTAATTCTTTTGTGCTACGATCACTTCATGGATAACCCACATTGTGATTATCATACAACACGTGTAGTGAAAAAGAAAATTAAAAGAATAACCAATGTTAGTAAGGACTTACAGGCTGAACAGCATCAGGATCTGAAAAATATGTATCTATTAAACGAAAAACTGTTAATCTAGGAGTATAAAGCTGAGATGCAAGGAAGACACCTGCAAAAAAATCAAATCTGAGGCCGTTATTGCTAGAGACATACAAATTCGCTCTGAAATAGAAAAGCATATTGACAGATTTCCTAGAATGGAGTCCCATTATTGTAGCGCTAGTTCATCTAGAGAATATTTGCACCCAGATCTTTCTGTTTCGAAAATGTACTTTTTACATATACAATCATTAACTGAAGGTAATCCTAAACCGAGTTTGTCTACTTATCAGAGAGTTTTCCAGTCAAAGAACTTATCCTTTCACGCCCCCGAGAAAGACCAGTGCTCATTATGTGTTATGTATAAAACAGGTGAATCCAATGTCAAGTCAAAATTAGAAGAAAAATTTAATAGACACACACACTGCACAGAAAAATGGTGTTCGACAACTGAAAGAAGAATCAAAGCAGAAAGCTGACAAAGATAATAGTAGGAGAGCTGGCACGAAATTTTGGTATTTGAGGCAAGCTGAAACCTTGTCACATACCTCTCTGATTATGCTCCAACACGAAACTGCAGACCTGGCTGGGGATTAGCGGGGCTAAATCAACTAGTGATGGGCATAATCGAATTAATTTGATAACCGAATTATTTGTATTCAAATAGTATTAATAACCGAATGATTATTTGAATAATCATCCGAATACATTCAGGTTAGGGATCGCAGCCGGTTAGGAAGAAGGTTCAGCGTCATCGGCATCGTATTCGTAACTGCTGTAATTGTCTTATTAAGTATGGTTTTATAAATAACAATAGAATACGAGTAAATATTTGATTACGCAATAATATTGAACAAAATTAAATAAATAGCATATTACGTTTTTAAATCAAAATTACTTAATCTCCAAAATATGATTCTTGGATGTGTTGATTACATGTAATGAACATAGTTATTAAAAATTTACTTTGCAAAAAAGTATTTCTCTCTGGCGATGTATTTATAGTACTATAATAATAATAATAATTAATAGTACATATTATATTGTTATAGTTATATTATAGGACTTATGTATTGCTCTATTGCTCCTACATTCTAAATTCCTATAACCTAAAAACTATACAAATATTGGGTGATAATTGGTGTTATGTAATGGAAAGCAGGCCGTATTCATTACGAAGAAGTGTATGAAAGAAATATGAAATATGTGGGGCTGCTTGCTAATCGCAACAAAAAATATCGGCCAGCCGGATCAAAAGCGACCGCCTTTTATTTTGATTCTTTGAAGATGTCAACAAATTGCTGTATTTGCACCTTTCAGGCGTTCAGGCGCCGAAAATTGGGTATATTTTTTATGTTAGGTATGCAATAAAAATAAATTATGTAATCTTAACTTAATATTCGCTAGTTTTCAACTCCCCAAGTTTGGCTTCCACATTCCACATCCGACCGGTACATTTGAAAATTTAAAACTCATCTTTCATTCGAGCTAAAACATCGAAACTTGCTTCATAACTCATAACTAAATTAAAACCGCTCCTTGCTCGTTGATCATTAGATGGATCGACGCGACAGCGAGGCTTGTTCCTTTGTAGTTCGTGTTTGTATTTGAATTCGTAATAATAACCGGATAACAGGTTATTTTTCATTCGAATAAGCCCATCACTAAAATCAACCCCTAAATTTTTTAAAATATTATTTTTTTCGTTCCAAAAATGTATTTGAGGCAATCTGCAATTTTGATATGTTGTAGTTTAATGTTTAAGGAATAAGAAAAAAAATAAGCCATACGATTTAGTCGGGGTTTTAACATTGCCAAAAATATTTTGCAAAAAAATATAAAAAATGTATTTGAGGCAACTTGAAATTTTAACAGGGTATTATTCATAGCTAAAAAATAAGGTTATCAAAAAGACAGATCATTTTGCTGGGACTTTCTACCTGCCAGGTGATCAAACAAATTATGCATTGGTGCAAGTGAGCAGCGCTATAGACAAGCTGTAGTATGAGAGAGAGCGTTTATCGGCAGCTGTCTGCGTTCTGGCTTGCCGCGTTACTACTGGCTCTGGCGAGGTCACGTGACAATAGCCATGAGGTTTCTAGTCGGAATTTCGGAGTCGTTATTCTCAGTCGTATAATTCTAATATTGGTGTTACACGTTTTATAAATGAAATAATTTTAAAATGTCTGGTGAAAAATTAGTTTGTGTCATTTGCAAAAACGATGATGGTAAAGTGATTCCTTTTGTAGAGAAAACTCTCAAAAAAAGTCATGAAGTGTTAGAAATCCTTAAACATCACGGATTAAAATACAATAATATTGTTTTGCCAGTGATTCCTACACTTATAGAAGGTTATCACACAAATTGTTATAAGAATTTTTTAGCATTGATAAAGAAATATTATGATAATATTGTGATTGGATTTAATGTTTCAACTCATGTGGTAGGTATTGTATTAATTTAATCATTTTTCAAGTAATATATGCTCACAAATAGAATAAAGCATTCACAGTATTTAGTTTACTTATTTTTCTTACTGACAATATACAATATTCAGTATATTTTTATTAATATTCTATCTTTTACCTGTATAACTCAATGCAATAGTTCTAACGTCTATGCATGCAAAAACTACCTGCCCGAATTCTGAGGGTCACTCTAAAACTGTTCGAAGATATTTCAACATAGAATTTTCAAACTTATTTATATTTCATATATATCTAAAATTACTTCTTATTTATTTAAATACAAATTTATTGTGATAAGTATAAAAATAATAAATTTTGATACGCTAGATTTTCACTGGTTCGACGGAGACTGTTTACCACAATCAGTATTCGACGCTGTAGTTCATGAAAACAATGAATATAATAATGTTGGAAATGTTACTGCAGGTGCGTACAAATATTTTTGCTTTAATAACTGCTGCATTCGAATTTCTTAATAATTTAATAAATCAATATATATTACTTTTCGCAGTAGATGCAGAGGTAACCGAATCTGACGCAGATGAATTGGAAGGAGATTCTGTTAGCTCTGATGCAGAAGAATTCACAGAAGATGAACAACAATTTATTTCTGAAGTGGAATGAATAAAATTTATATTTTTGTACTAATAATAATTCTTCAGTTGTATTATTATTTTATCTTAATAAATCTGATTTTGTAATTTTGCAATCATTACTTTCTTTAATACGTTAGCCTTTATTAATTTTAAGATGAAAAAAACTTTCAATTTCCGTATAAATTTCCAGTTTGAATACTGTCACGAAAACAAAGTAATTTTTTATATTTTACATGTAGCGGCAAAAATATGAATCCTATAAAAAAATTTTAAACAAAAGTTGTTGAAAAATTAATTTTGTAAAAAAAATGTCTTTTATGATTTGTTGAAAAAAATCAATATTTTTGCACTAATGTCAAATATTTAAGTCATTCATTACATTTAGATTTCTATTACAATTGACTAAATAACAAATTTTTTATGGTAAAAAAAATAACACAAAACATATGTCCATTTAACACACACAAATCAACTCAATCATTTTTATATAAACCGTTTTTAGCAGAAATTCACAAAAATTTCTATTTTTTACTCCGAAATTCCGATTAAAAACCTCGTGGCTATTGTAAGTCACGTGGCCTCGCCAGAGCCAATAGTAACGCGGCAAGCCAGAACGCAGGCAGCTGCCGATAAACGCTCTCTCTCATACTACAGCTTGTCAATAGCGCTGCTCACTTGCATCTATGCATAATTTCTTTGATCACCTGGCAGGTAGAAAGTCACAGCAAAATGATCTGTCTTTTTGACAATCTTATTTTTTAGCTATGAATAATACCCTGTTAAAATTTCAAGTTGCCTCAAATACATTTTTTATATTTTTTTGCAAAATATTTTTGCGCGCGTCTGGCAATGTTAAAGCCCCGACTAAATCGTCTGGCTTATTTTTTTTCTTATTCCTTAACCCTTCCAGTACGCATGCCGTATATATACGAGTGAATGATCGACTACGAGTGTCGTATAATGTAATTTTTCGCTATTTAAATACACGAGAGCCGTAAGCATACGGCGTGCATATTTAATGGTAAATAAGAGGTGGAAGTCTTAAAATTTTGTGGTGGGAGGTCTGCTGCAGCTCGACCGTTAGCTGCATGATGCCTTTGTTTAGTGCATATTTTCCTTTTTTTATGGCAGTGGCACACACACTAAAGGGAGACCCTATGGCGCTCGACGAGCGGTGTGTGTGCGAAGATGTTGATTGACACGGCTCTTGAATATTTGTAAGTTGTAATTAGTG
>JAEQML010080244.1:0-11663 GCA_016904865.1 Pissodes strobi | reverse complement strand
GCAAACTGCTCTGAAATCTGCTTGGCTATCAGTGCAAATTACAACTTTCTCTTCATTCTATTGCCTGATCTCGTCCATTGTCTCAGCCATCAGAATTGCATACACTCCGACTTGGAACATCATTGCAGCGGAGCTCCCCACTGAGAAAGCAAGCAGTAATGTTCCAAGTCGGGGTGTATGCAATTCTGATGGCTGCGACGATGGACGAGATCAGACAATAGAATGAAGAGGAAGTAGTAATTTGCACTGATAGCCAAGCAGATTTAAGGGCAGTTTGCGCATCCAACTTCAAATTTATTGGAGCGGTTAACGCAGAGCAAGAGAGTAAAACTGATATGGGTGCCAAGACACAGCGGTGTGGCGAAAATTGACGCGGCAGAAGAACTTGCCAGGATTGGTCCTGGTCCCTTTTGTATAAGTCCGGAGCCCTTCTTAGGCCTTTTTCGAGCCCAAGTAAGAATAGAAATTAGATAGTGGACCGATCAGGCCCTCTCATGAGAGTGGAGAAACTTTAGGAGAGCAGACAAGTCAATAGCTATATCGCTGAGCCTGATAAAACCAGGACGGGATAGCTCTTGGCGAGAGATAGATGGGTCATGGGCACCCTAGCAGGAGTCTTTCCTGAGGACTGTCACCTAATGTGCCTTGAGGAGAGCGCTGCTGTATGTGGGGACGAGAATGAAACCCCATTACTTGAACAGGTGCGCTGCCTTCTCAAGGACGAGGCAATATTGCAAAACGAAGAGACCGTGTACTTGCCATGGAGAGAGATCCTGACTTTAATCAGGAAGTCAGAAAGACTAGAGTGGACTGGAGGTGGTTGAAAGGCCCTTCGAGCCTATCAGCTAAACCTTGTGGCCTCCCCTCAACTACTACTGCTACTACTTGGACTAAAAGCTACATAAATCCAGTTCCAACGCTTTTACTTTTGAAGATGTTAACTGACCACATGATTTAAAACTTTGTTAAGGCATTTGCTTTAGGTTTTTCTTTCGTTTCGATCTGTTTTCAGAACAGCGATACAATAATCCCCTATATAATTGGTTTGTAGATAAACTACCTAACATATTCGGTATCCTCCCCCATTTTTCAGCAGACTGACATTATTTCGCTTAATTTGTTCAACACCGATTTTCCTAAATTTACTTGATATTGTAGGATATGATAATATCAATAAAATGCTTCGCGAGGGCGAGTTCAAATTAAATAACATCACATACAACTGAACGTCAAAGAGATTTTAATTATATTTGAGGATTATTGCGCAGCAATTAAAAATGATTTTAGCGGAAATAATTATTAAATAACTAACTTTGTTTGTTTTTATTTTGACTTTTGCAAAAAATTACCTATAAGGGTAGTTTTCGGGATCATTTAGGAAGCTAACTAGCGTCTTTTGGGAAGTAGTTCGTTACCTGTGGCGGATGCCAAGTTTTACAGAATCATTCATTAAATTTCGTGATAGTTTTATGAATGCAATATTTATGTTGGCCAACTTCAGCAGATAGTTTGTAAAAACTTAACTCATCAAGTTCCGAAAGTGCTTCAACTGTACTCTTACGAATTCGAGCAGGAATTTAATGGACAGTTTCTAGAAGGTAATGGGTGTAATTTGGGAAATTAATTCACAAATCTGCTATAAAAATTCAGCTGATATTAACCAAATTATAGTTAGCTTCAGAAAAATGTCAATCACGTAATAATATTAATAATTCTAATAATTCTTCCCATGAGACACATCTGGTTGAAAATTCTGAAACGTGGCATTTTCGCCCGGTAAAAAAAAATCCTAGACATTCAGGAATGTAAAACTAACGAAGCAATAATATTAGATGATGTGTGTTCCTTCAAATCTGCACATACTTTTATAAACTGGAAACACTGTACACACCTGATTGAGTAGCTCCATAACGTCGGGTACCGGTTCAAGCGTACATTTTCATTAGACCCTCGCTAATCTGACATCGTGGACTTGAAAAGAAACAATTTATTGCATACTTTTATGAAAATATAAGAGCCTTTTTAAATTCAAATCTAGTTCAGAGAATGAGCTCTTGAATTATTTTTTTGGTAGGATCTAGAGAAAATAGGTCAAAATCTCGCTGAGTAAATTTTCAATGAATTTTCGCGGAGCGATTCTAAAAACGCAAGTCTTCAATAATTCGGAAACAAAAATCCCAAAAAGAATTCTTTGCCGAGAGGAACAAACTGTGCTACAGAACCTCCAAACGGCACGTGAAAACATTAGCAATTTCCGCAGTCGAGAGCAGAAGACATGTCTTTATATTACATCTGAATCCAAATGAATTCAAACATACCTATAGAATAGGTGAAAATAATAATATCCACACAATGGGCCTTGAAAAATTAAATACAATGCTAACAGACATTGCTGCATTGGTGCAGGATGCAATTTTCTGAGTTGGAGAAGGAAGGAGAGTAGCAAATTTTCCATTAGGGGCCCAAGAGACAATCTAGGCTGTATAAAACAATCCAAGATCCAACAGGAAATGCACTTAAAAACAATCTTTGGACACTTTTTATATGAACATTAGTTGATTAAGAAACAAAACGGGTAAAAATGAATAATTTCTTACTAACAAAAATGATTTCAGATGAATATTTGCCAGTATTTTTCAAAAATAAATGACTACCAGGTAATATAATGTTCTTGCATAAAAACTAGTCCTTGATGTAACAATGATTTTCAGCACATCTCAGATAAATATATTGTAGTGGTGAGTTCATAGTAGAGGAAATAATTTACTTGAGTTTATAAGAATTTTCGCTTTTAGAGAATAGGTTTTTGCACCCACATGAGGCTCTAATACTCTTGAAAATATTTTCCTGATTTTTCATTATATCTTAGATTTTATATTACATGTTACCAATCCATATCTCTCAGGTCACTCAGCACTCACTTCATATTTCTATACATCTGCTTGAAATGCCGTCTGACCAAGGCTGCATACCAAGAAGGCCAATCGCATCCCACGCTAAAATACTCCTACACAACTTCCTTACCAACAAGAGAAATAGCTCTTCCTTCTAAAACGAAATCCACAAAAAACAAAAAAATAATTTGGTTCAGTAGGACAATTTACCAAATGCGTGAAACACTGAGTGGAATCTATGAAAGTAGACCTTTATAAGTTCTGCATGTCAATATTACAAATTCAGAAGAAAATATAGACGGGAAATAAATAATGCCAAAATTGTAATGCCAACTTCGTAAACAACTACAGTAGCATTGTTAATCTTTCTGGCAAATCATAAATGTAAACTCAAATAGGATAACTAATAAGCACATAGAAGCTAATACCATACCTAAATTCCATCCATGACAATAATTATGAAGACTATCTTAAATCATTTGTAGCCCTAAAAAATATCTCCCCAACTTTCTCCAAGGAGTAAGTCCATTTAAATATTGCTTTATTAAAATAACATCATCTCTTCACTTACTAAACTTATAAGCTTAAGTATAAGAGAAAAATATATTTTGACTGCTTTAAAATCTAAAAAAATATACCAGTACCAAAAAAGGGGAATTTAAACGACCCAAATAGCTTTAGACCAATTGCCTTGATTCCGGTTGAGAGAGAGTCTGTTAACGGGAACATTATTATATTTATTCTGGGTGGCAATTATATAAATGTCAGAGAATGCAAGCCATCCAAACTTGCAATGATAACCATGCTGGAATATGTATGCGACCTCACAGGACATCTTATTGCATAAATTAAAATACTATAGCATCAATGAAGATAGTGTCGACCTAGTTAAAAATTACTTTGAGAATCTCTCCCATATCACCTAGGTATTTTAAAAACTTCTTAGACGATACATTGGCTGACTATGGAGCACCCCATCCATTTAGCGCCATTATTTTACCTGATCTACATAAACGACATAAAATCTGCAGTTCTAAGCTCTAACCTGGAATTATTTGCTGCTGACAAACACTTCCAAATGGTGACCAAATCTTTGATAATTCAATTACCAAAAGAAACGAAAGCCTTAGAAAATTGGAGGAAGGGTTTCTCTGTAACAGACCCTCTCTTAACAAGAATAACCCAAACTGTCCGAATCTCTTTTGCCTTAAGGCATTCAAGGTGATATTTAACATGCACCAGAAGTGAATGTTTTTTGTGTTTAACTTGACTCCTCCCAACCACATGTTGATCACCTGGCTTACAAACCTTCTTTTGAAGAATATCAATAATCTGATACCGTTACCAGTGGCTGTGCAAGCATCCCACGGGCTCTTTCAATTTGTGTGTCCTGTTATGCAGTCTTGGCCTGGGGGCATTCTAGTCATGTGGAAACATTTCTGGGTAGCAGAGGAAAACAATGAGAATTATGAGTGGTCTAAATAGTACACTGACGTAAAACAGAAATCTATTGAATTAACTATAATAATAGTACCATTGCGTTTTATTTTTGTATGTCTTCTGTATGCACACCATGCTCCAATTTGTAAACATTCCAAAGAGGCAAATACTTTCATAGCTACGAGACCTCAAGACCGGGTTTCTTGAGGCTGCAGAAATCGCGTCTCTTTACTAACCATTACTGCCAACAATTTTGCAATAGATCCCATTTAAACGACATAAATCAAAACTAAAACGTCTACTTATTTCGCAGGCTCTTTCCAACTGCAATCTTCTAAAAGAACCACTCAATCCCTCAACCTCTTAGTGATCAGAATCTGTTATTGATATTCTTTAAATCTAGTTAATATCCATCGTACTCGCTCTTGTGTATACCAAAGCCTATTTTGTTTCTCTTAAAACTGTTATACTTAACTTGTAAGTTGTTATCTAATCTAATCTTATTTTTCTGTCTATGTATTTGTAATTTATATTTGTATTTCTATTATTTAACATTAATATTATTATTTTACTTTAGACTTAGGAATCATTGTGATATGCCTATCTTTTGAATCTCCTACATTTTAAATATGTTTCTATGTATTTTCTTAAATAATTCAAGATTTGCGTAAAAATGGTTGTATTTGGAACATACAATTTGAATTAGAATTTAACTTTTTAATAAAAAAAATTGCTTGTCTTCACCTAGCTTTTGTAAATGCAAATTGCTAAAATGCATAAATACAAAATTTAAGCAAAATTAAAAATTGTAAACAATAGATTTCTAACATTTTAAATACAAATATCATCATTTTCGTAACAATATGTTCATCAGTAATGAGCCAAAACTCATATTTAATACTACAATATTCTAACTAATTCAGCAAACAACGATGTTACAAAACATTAATTTGAGCTAACTTCTAATAAGTCAGATAGAAATTCAACAAATAAAATTTATTTAAAAATAAGTATACTAAATTATATCTTGCTAAAACCCTGTGAAATCTGGCATAAAATTAAGACCAGTTACAAAGGAACTTAAACTATAACAAATATACCTATTCGCAAAGAAGCAATCAAGTTTCAATTTTTTTTTTAATAATTTTTCAATAATATGTTGGAATGATGAAAACAGTTTTTAACTTCTAGTCCATTATCCATAGCAGAAAAATTAACTTTCGCATAGGAAGTTTAGAAATGTATGCCACACAATATTGGTATTTAGGTAAATAATTGTTATTTGTACTTTAAATACGAGCCTGCTAGCACGAATTCTAGTTAATTAATCCCTATATATAAAATTAATAACTTTTCAATGCACGATAACTCATTTTAGCAAAATTAAGCTCTGCTTTACCCAAACTTTCCATAACTCAAATTAATGAACAAATTAATTACAACTCAGCGTAGTTTCAAGTCCCTTTTGTCTATAGACCGCAAGCTGAGAAGTTGGCAACTATAAAAATGCATTTAGGTTAATAGAAAATTATAATGGTGTATGTCGTAAAGACTCCAGTTTAGATTTCTTAAGACATGCACTCCCAAACATTCTAAGAAATAAAAGATTATAAATAGAAGTAAATACAATTCATATAGGGTATTGTATTTTGCAAAACAGAAAACATATTTTAGCAAAAATTTTAGGCAATCAAGAGGTCTATATTCCCAAAATATCTTCGAATATCAGGGCGTTTCAGAGAAAGGAGGCGGTTTAAATAGAACATGCAATTTGTACGTATCTGAATTCCGCTCAAAATTCCTCATATGGTAGCATAATTGGCTCTACGTACATATAGCTCGATGATAATTATATGGTTTAGCGCTTTCTGATATTATAACAATTTTTGAAAATTATTTGCATACATTGGTTCTTTTTAAGAATTCACATGCAGACAAACGATATTATCACTATTATTTAAAAAAATTTCACTCTTTCATTTATCATTCAAATAATTCACACATCCATCCGGCAACACTGTATAAATTTCCAAATATTCTCTTTGTTCATAACCTCTTGTTAGTATTATGTTAGACATAAAGTTTGGTTTACCTTGCAATTTATTGCCTTTTTCTCCACAAAAGCTTACAAATTCTTAGAGCCTCTTCGGCTCTGGCTCCAAGGTGCAAACAGCACAAGTGCTAGTTTTGTGCTGTCAAAGCTAACAGAAGTTGAAGCAAGACAAACATCTTTATTTAATAAAATTAACGCACTTTCTTTAATTTAACTTTTTCTAGATGATGGTTCCTTTGACAAAATACTTGAATTACCTAAATAGACCATTAACCAGTAATTATACGATACGACATTATTATTGTCATCTTGTTAAAGTCTGTTCAAAACTTGACAAATATTGCGATAGCTTTTTACTGTTATTTACATTTACTAACCATTTTCATTTTTAGATTTGTTCGTTCTTGACGACGGGGACAGATTTGATCCTCGAAACGTCGACCGTCTTCCAGTTTTCTTTAGGGTTTTCAGCTTCGTTAGGGTCACTAAACTAGCACTTGTGCTGTTTACACCCTGGAGCCAGAGCCGAAGAGGTTCTAAGAATTTGTAAACTTGTGTGGAGGAAACGGCAATAAATTGCAGGGTAAGCATGAATCCTCCACAACAATATAGAACATATCTATATAAAGTTTGGTAAAATACGGATTTTTATGCAATTATATATCCTGTCTTAGCAAATATTTTGTTGTGGATTTCGTTGTTTCATGTTTTGTTTGGATTAGTTTTGCTGCGTCCCTCGTTAGAAAAAAAATCTTTTATCCATTAGTCTAGGAATAAAATAGGCAAGACATATTATATTTGCGTCGTTGTTAGATTGGCAGCACATTTTTATATGTGTAGCAAATTTATTACTGTTGCTTTTTTCATGTTTTGACGTTAGACTACTAATTTTGTTTATTTTTTTTTAAATTTATTAATATAATTTAATTTAAATTCACAAGATACAGTCTAAATGCAGTAATTAGTTTCATCTTTGTGTACTTTTACTCCACCCCAGCACCCTATTTCACTCCACCGAAAGTTTCTTAATTTTTAACTATTTAAAGAAACAATATTTCCATCAATTGCAACTGTTTTTTATCCCTATTATCAGTATCATAAGTAAGTATAAGAAATTTTTCAAAAAAGCTATAATGGGCGAAAACTTTATACGGGACTGTTACCGGCACTTTAAAAGCTTTTTTGATTTTGCATTCAAAATATTTCCATTTCCACACCTAAAAGATCATCTTTTCGATAATACTTTTCAATTTTTTTTAGGTTGTGACATCATCTTAATATTTCCAAAAATAATATTATTTTTTTTTCAGTGAAAAACTTTCAAAGTAGGAAAAAGTATATTTTGCTTTCATAAAAAACATTTAATATATAAAAACAGTTTTTGATAAATGTTTTAAAACACATTTAGCGCACCCACAAGTTAGAAAACTCTCCGCAAGCGGGTCGTTCCCCATTTCGTGCTCATGCGAAAAATATGGTACTATTGTTTTATTCATGTCACGGATTCATTAAATATGAATTTTTCTAATGCTGAAATGGTCGATATAGTGTATGTCTTGGTGCTAGTAATATATATTCGTTGTTAGCAGCAAGAATGTACCAACAACATTATCCAGACAGCGTGGAGCGTTTTGGAAAACCACAAGTGAGAACTACATTAAGAGTAATAGAAAATAACTCGTCTTTATGGAAGAAAGCGAGCTATATGTAGTACTGGCTGTTACTGAAAATCATAGGTTAACGCGGTCTTTCTCAACAACGAACATTAGTACAAAGGACACTTTTATCACGCTCAGTTGTTGCAAGAATGAAATGATAAACACTACCAAAGGAGATTCGACTTTTGTTCGTGGATTCAGAACAAAATAAGGCAATTTTTGCGTTCTTCAGCAATGAGGCAACATTTGACATACATTGTAACTCGAACAGACATAATTTCCATATATGTTGTGAGAAAACACACAAAATATATGATCACTGAACGTTTGGGGAAGAGTTGTAGGTGAGTACATTAGACTTCTTGCAATGTACCGAATGATATTCGGGAATGGATGTGGTTGTCTTATCATGCGATCCCCATCCATAGCACAGATCCCATCTCCAACTTTTTGAATCCAGCCTATGGTCTACAATGGATTGGAAGAAGAAGACCAGTTCAATGGCCAGCTAGACCACCAGACACCACAAAAATGGACTACAGTATATAGAAATTTGTGAAAGAACAGGTGTAAGACAAATTCCCTACTTCAAAAGACGATATGAAAATTCGTAACAGCAACGTGTTGAATTGTGTGGTATGGTGAATCGGACACACTTCGGACATTTAGTTAGGAAATTTGGATTTTCTTAAGGTAAAGTGATGGAACAGCGCATGACGTTTCCTGCTTAAATATCAAATAATGATTGCGGAAGTGCTTCCACCTAGCTGATGTTAAATCAGATGATATCGGCTTAATTTTGTTTATTCTAAGGATGCTGTCAACATAATCTGTATATGGTTGGTTGGTGATAATTTTGTGGGCTCTTGGAATAAATCAATTTCTGGCATGACCTTTAAGATATTTGATGTAAAATGAATAATCTTATTTTTTGTTAGGACGGTACTTTCAGTGGTGACGCCGCGCCGCGCCGTGGGGGTAATTGAGTGCAACATTGCGCACAGTTATCTACAACGTGCACACAATTACCCACCAAGGTTCTAAAAAAGGATTTTAATTACAGATCCGACGCAATTATAAACGTAAAACCCACAAGAATTCCTGGGATCCCGAAAAAAATTATAATAGTGTTAAACGAAATAAATAAAGGTAGAAAGATAAGAGAAGTTGGGCGTGCACTTAATATACCAGAGTCTACGTTAAGAGTAAAGAAACGTAGAAGCTCCTGAAGCAACACAGCTTAGTCGGAAGTCAGTATTTTCTCCGGAAATTGAGGCGCGCCAAAGAAGTATGTGCTGACACTAGCCAGATCATAAAATAGTTTTGACGCCAACAGGACTTCGTCGACTGGTATTCAAATATGTAGAAAAATACAACATTCAACATAGTGAAAAACATGCAGCTGGTAACGACTGGTTATACAGATTTTTAAAACGAAACTCCGAAATAAAACTTATGCAGCCGGAAGATACCAGTATAAACAGAATCGACACTTTCAACTCCGAGTCAACCAGGTTTTTTTTTGCAAACCTCGAGGTCTTGTTGGGTATTTATTATTTCCCTCCAAACAAGACATTTGACATGAATGAAATTGGCGTAAACGTAGTCCAAAAAAAGTGTCCAAAAGTGTATGAGCTTGAAGGTGTCAAGAAAGTGGAATCTGTTACTTCGGCAGAACGAGACCGGATCAATAACATCTATATTTTTCACTAGTGATGCAGATAACTTTTGCCCATCTATGGTAATATATCCACGAAGAGAATGACCCCAGTCCAATTGGAGCTCTCTATACATGTTCTAAATATGGGCGGATTAATTTAGATTTATTTGGTGAATAGCTAAAACACTTTCAAAAAATGTCAAGATTACCGAAGTAGAGCCCGTTGTTTTGGTTTTAGATAATCGTATGTTTGAATGAAATCATGCGATTTCTGCAAAACTATTTTTCTACATATTGTATCTCTCCTACCGCAAACTTCCGACCATCTGCAACCTCTCGACCTAATCACATAATACGATGTAACTGAGCTTTTAAATAGGATATCTTTAATTGTAGCTAACATGGAGAAAGCTGTCTCTGGGTTTAAAACTGCTGAGATGTATATTTTATATCCAGATAGATTTACTGAGGATGATTTTGCAGCTGCAAATAAAATTAGGTCATTAGTGATTGAATTCGTTTCACCTGATACACCGGGGATGAAAATCAAAATTTTAATATTCATTCTACATGATATAGCCTTAACACCCGATCCCCGATCATCTACATCACGCGATAAACGTCAATTAGCACCTGATAGAGCAGCAACACCTCATCCTAGGCCTTTTACATCACGCGAAGAAGCTCAACTTGCGCCCGATAGATAGAACTATTCTTATGCAACAAAATATGTCCACGTCGACAAAGTTGATCTTTAGCTTTGCTGCCTGCGATCCTAAATAAAAGGTAAAACCAGAAGCTGCGAAGAGAAAGTCTCGTGATAAACAAAGTTCCGAAATACTAAATCAACACCTATGAAAGAACCGTTGGAGGTAGTTGAGGAAAAATTAAAAAATGCAGCAGACAAGAAAGCTGTAAAGACTGTTAAAATAAATTTAAGTATTTTGGACAACAAAAAGAAGAAGTTGGTAATAAAAAAAGAAAGCTGTCCGAAACTAGCGATGAATCTTGTAACAGTCCGATTTTGCCAGTGTCAAATATTTTTAAAATTTCATTTATACGCCGAATTTAGAAAAAAAGAAGCTGTATTTTGTACTAATCGGTTTATTAATTCTAAATTTATTGATTCGATTTGCTAACAATTCGCTTGAAATTGCCGCCTTTCTTAATGTAAATTAACTCTATTCTAAGTATGGGTTAACGATATATTTGTATTAGCATTTATAAGACGTTGTGACTATGTTTATTTTAGTTGATAAGCGAAGCACATTGTTATAAGTATAGCTTGGCTTGATTTATATCACATTACTGTAGAATGGTCAGCGAACCGATTTATATATTTTTTAAGAATTCTGTTAATAAAACCTTCAAATACGCTGCACTAAACTCGTCGATTCACATTTTATTCTCGGTTTGAATTTTTCATAACTTTTTGGGATCTCCATGGTTGCTGAACTCCAATTGCCGGCCGATCATTTCTGAGATCGTTAGATCGTTTTGGGACCTCTGCTTTTAAATATATTTATCTTTCCACGCGGCCTGCACTAGAAATTTTCGGTTGGTTCTGTTGGCAGCATTGGGCAGTAGACTATTTCTTCTAAATGCCAGCTGTCGATTTAAATTTTTAAAAGTTGATCGTTTTTAGGGGATATTCTCTGCTATTTCTTGAATCATTTAATTTCGGTGCATTAGTTGTGGCTTCCGCCGTAGTTTTGCCATCCCAGTAAACGAGAACTAAGTCGTTTGTTATCTTAGTATTATTCCTTGTATCGAAATCACTTGCCATGTTTCAGCACATCACTACTTGCTGATTGGACGTAGCGTTTGATCTCGTAGAGGGAGAAAGGCAAATTGACAATCGAGAGTCCTTCTAGTACATACTGTACTGGGTAAGCATTTTCTCTGGAATTATTTTTTCCCTATTGCCTGTGAAGCACGCGAACGACGCAATGACGCTA
>JAEQML010080243.1:0-11664 GCA_016904865.1 Pissodes strobi | reverse complement strand
GACTGCTGCGAAGAGATCATGCAAGTAATCTCCTCAGGAATGGAAGCATACATCCCAAATTCCATCAAGTTACCATCAAAAGGAAAACCCTGGTTCGACAAAAGATGCGAAAGAGCTGTAGGAAGGAAACAGCAAGCCTATAAGTACTGGCAGCAAAATCAGACCGCTGATAATCGCAATTATTTTATCGAAGCGAGAAACGAGTGCAAGCGTGTGATCGACGAAACTAAGGACAAACACAATCAAAGGATCAGGAACAAACTTTTGCAATGCCCCAGTGGTTCCAGGAATTTCTGGTCGGTAGCAAAGGCAGTAAGTAACAACTTTACAAAAACGTCTCTCCCACCTTTGACGGACGAACGTGGCATCACGGCGACTACAGCCAAGGAAAAAGCAAACATGCTCGCTAAAATGTTTTCATCGCACTCTACCTTAGACGTGCCCCAAGGCAAGACTCTCCCCACTATACCGAACATCAACACTACCATGGCAGAAGTCAAGTTTTCTCACCGTGATATTCGCAAAATCCTTAAAGAACTAGATACGCAAAAGGCATCAGGACCGGACGGAATACCTGCCATCGTGCTAAAGAACTGCGCCAACGAACTAACACCCGTTTTTTCCAGGCTTTTTTCTCTTTCTTACAGAAAAGGGATTTACCCATCCTCTTGGAAAGTCGCTCGAGTGCAACCTGTTCCAAAAAAAGGCAAGAAAACCACGCCCTCAAACTATCGCCCAATTGCCTTGCTTCCAATAATCTCCAAAGTCATGGAACGTGTAGTCAACCAGCAACTACTCAAGTACCTCGAGAGCAACAAAATAATAAGCGATAATCAATACGGCTTTCGCAAAGAGAGATCGACAGGAGATATATTGGCCTATGTCACTCATATATGGAGTAGGGCAATTGAAAACTACGGAGAGTCTCGAGAGATTGCGTTGGATATTTCAAAGGCATTCGACAGAGTTTGGCATGACGGACTGCTCAACAAACTGCCGTCCTTGGGACTGCCCGCTTCGCTCTGCAGCTGGCTGGCCAGTTTCCTTAAGAACCGATCCCTACACGTTGCAGTCGATGGACACATCTCGGACACATTCACCATCAACGCGGGCGTGCCTCAGGGCGCAATACTTTCACCAACTCTGTTCCTCATCTATATTAATGACCTGCTGATCGAAACGAATAATCCTGTTTACAGTTTTGCAGATGACAGTACCCTTGTCTCCCACTTTAGATCAGAAAAACCCTTACCAGCGACTGAGACTCATCACCGCAGACAGGAGCAGATTACAGCAATTAATCAAGACCTGGAGAAAGTTCAAACTTGGGGCGACCGAAATTTGGTCCAGTTCAATGCAGCAAAGACCCAAGCAGCAACGTTTACTAAGAGGGCCAATACAGCGGGCCCTGACATCATTATGGCAGGATCGACCATTCCTTCATCCTCGTCAATCGGGCTGCTGGGTGTCTCGATCAACAGCAATATGTCATGGCATGACCATGTTGCTAACATCGCAAAATCAGCCTCCCAGAAGCTTGGTGCGCTATTTCGCAACAAAAAACTCTATACACCGCAGCAGTTGCTCTTGCTATACAAAGCGCAAATAAGACCGTGCTTAGAATATTGTTCACATATCTGGGGTGCCGCACCAAAGCATACCCTAAAGCTGCTGGATTCCATTCAGAAGAGGGCTGTGCGTCTCGTCGGCGATCCGGAGTTGACCCGGAATCTGGATAGTCTGGAACATCGCAGACATGTGGCCGAGATGTCTCTGTTTTACAGATACTTTCACGGCAGATGTTCCCAGGATTTGGCCCGCATAATCCCGCCCCTGGCAACTCCTGTCAGACAGTCCCGACAGAGGGCAGGAGCGCACCAGTTCGTCGTACAACTAGAAACACCTAGAACATCGCTTTACCAGAACTCCTTTGTCTGGCGCACTGCATCACTGTGGAACTCACTTCCAGGACATCTGTTTCCCACTAATTACAATCTACAAATATTCAAGAACCGTGTCAATCAACATCTTCGCGCACACACCGCTCGTCGAGCGCCATAGGATCTCCCTTTAGTGTGTGTGCCACTGCCATAAAAAAAAAAAAAAAAAAAAAAAAAAATCTAGTTGGCCTTCCGGTTTATAAAGTTTTCAGACACATGCGTTGCAAATAGACATTTTGCATCCCCAGATTTTTAGAAAGCTGTCACTCCATTGCAGATAACTTATCTACATTATATTTTTTCTTACTACCTCGTAACTGAATTTATAATGATTACGAGGAAACTCTTCCTCTATGTTTTTGGTAGTTCATGGTATGTATAATGTTAAATGGAAATTTAAATCACGATGATTTGACTGATTCTGTTACTAGGTGATAGCTAATAGAAACTCCAAATTCGTATGGATTCTCGTTCTTGCGGGCCAAGGACGAGGACTGATGCGGAGACTCAGGTACACACAAACCCCCCGAATGAAGCCCTACTACAACGGGTCAAATACATCCACACAAAATCGCGCAAAATGTAATACCTGCATGCATTTAATTACGCCACTATAAAGCGTATCTAAGAAATGCACATATGAGATTATGCCGCACGTGGACAAGGGGGTTGCCCATCTTAGGGAGATTAAGATGACGACAGCCTCCGCTAGACGTAGAGACGAAATTAAAGCAAAAAGGACACCTCAACAAGCGAAAGAAAACGGATGAAGGTAGCATATCCATGGAAACCGACGCCTCAGAAAATAGTCAGCTGCAAAAACCTACTGTAGACAAATATAGCACAAACACCAATATGGAAAAAGTGTTAAAGTAAATATGTTCTATATTGTTGTGGAGGATTCATTCTTACCATGGAATTGATTGCCTTTGGCTCCACAAATGATTAAATTTGGTTTGAATTGTTATAGAGCCACTTCGGCCCAGGCTCAAGGATGTAAACTGCACAAGTGCAAGTTTAGTGACCCTAATGAAATGTGTACCTAATTTCTTCGATTCGATATCTAGTCGGATATCGTTTTCAAGAAAAGCAAAAAACTAAAAATGAAAATGGTTAGCAAATACAATAAAACAGTAAAAAGCTCTTGCAGATTGTCAGGCTTTGAACTGACTTTGACAAGATGACAATTATAAATTATAATTGTCAATTCACATCTGACTGCCGGCCGGTACAGACGCGAGCAAAAAATAGTCCGATAAAAAGTGTTTATTCGCATTCCGATCGTTTATTCTTAACGTTATTAGGCTTGCTTTACTGCGGTAAATAGTAAAGGCCATTTACAGCGTATTTGCTTAACTTTTCTAGTCGCCGGGGACGTAACCCCGGCAATTTCCCCCATGGGGGACTACACGGAGGATGAAGATGCAATGTCTAATATCTCAATGGAATCTAACCCCGAAAGGAAGATCTCCGAAACCTACATGAAGAAGATACGTAACCGATGCAGCAGCTACGCTGAAATCTGCGTACAGTGTCGTCTATTCGCAGAGAGCCTTAAAAATCTCGACAACTTGAGCAATAATGATGCCTGCAAATTATCAACCAAGATTAGACAACATTTTAGGGATACCCACCCTACAGGAATCAAACGCAACGCAACCGTAACAGCTAAAATCGACACAGGGAAGAAGAAAGCCAGTCCCACAAGCATACAAAACGCCGACACGGCCAAAAAGATCAAAGTCACCTTGACTGACCGCCAAAAAAGGGACAAAAACATCAACACTTCTTCAGCTACGAAAGAAACGAATTCCTCAGACGACAAACAAGAAGGCGTCCCCGCCTTGATGGCCCCGCCTCCTCCTCCGCATCCTGTTGCCCTGATACCAGGTGGCGAGAAGGACCCATTTAAAGTACCCTTCAAGCAAATTCCCTTCAAACGGAATTTTAAGGTGAATGTGCTTGACATGAGCCAACCCCCTGTGACCACCCAGAATCAGTATCCACCCCTACAGGGGTTAGATACAGAAGAAGAGGACAATGTGAGCGTGGCTTCCACTACGGCATCCACCGGAGTGAAGCGAAAAGCTAGTAATGCCAGCAAGCCAAAAGCACCCCCTAAATCGAAACCAACCCCCGTGCCACCTATCGTCATCAAGGGTAGACCGGGTGACCATCGTCAACTCAGAGACGGTCTTAAAAATATGCATATTTCACGGTACGAACTCAAGTACACGAAAAATTCCGTTATCGTGTACTGCGATAACGGTAATGATTACCATATACTCCGCCGCGCCCTAGAACAAGAGCGCACGGAGTATCATACATATGCTATCACACAGGAGAAGACAAGGGCTTTCGTGTTACGAGGCCTTGATGGAGACATCAAAACGGAAGAAATCAGAGAAGCGTTATGCGACGAATATCACATCCGCCCTAAAAACATCTATGAGATGAGAAAAACTCGCACCCCGATGTATCTAGTCATCCTGGGAACGGATTTCACTATTCGTCGATTAAATCAAGAAATAAAGACACTAATGAGCGTCAGAGTAAGCTGGGAAGCTCGCCGTGCAACCAAGCCCGTACTGCAGTGCAAGCAATGCCAGCAGTTCGGGCATGCAAAATCATACTGCAATAGGAAAATTGCGTGTTCCAAATGTGCAGGACAGCACGAGATCACGCAATGCACTCAAGATCTCATTAAGTGCGTGAACTGTGGCGGACCTCATCGGTCAATAGATGAGGGATGCCCAGTTTATGTGTATAAATTGAATATCATTCAAACCAACACCAAGGCGAAACCAGCAAAACAAGTATTTTGCCCTGCGCCTCCCCCAGCTAACCCCGCTTGGAGACAAGCGGCACCGACGAGCCAAGCAGACGGCCCACGGGGCCAAGGCCTACGCAATGGCCAACGATCCGAAGAAGAATTCCAGCAACAATTCCCACCCCTGAGAACCAGACAGACCCAGATCCGGGATAACCAGCAGCACCCTAGCAATGTAAAACAGGTTAGTGGTACTGCTCGCGCTAATTCTAATATCCCTAACAATATACAAAGCCATGTAAATATTTCTAATGTTATGTCCGACTTGAACGATGTAGTTACAAAAATTAACTCTCTTGTCAACCTAGAGCAATTGTTTCAAGCACTTGATTTTTATGCAAATATGCTTGAATCATGTCGAGGAGATAAGGCTTCGATTATCCAAGCCTCGATACGATTCTTTTCGAATGAATACAATCGTTTCGATGTGTAAATGCTACATATCGCAAGTTGGAACTGCAATGGTATCAGGTCAAAACTGGGCGAGTTCCGTAATTTTATGCATACAACCAATTTTCAGATTGTTTTCCTCATAGAAACACGTTTAGATCCTAACTTTTCGTTTAAGATTAGGAACTATAACGTCGAGCGTTCTGATAGGCCTGATCGAAACGGGGGAGGAGTGGCCTGCCTCGTACATAGGTCGCTCTGCTATAAAAGGTGCCCAAACCTTAGATCTCAAATAGAACACGTCTGTATCGAGACAGAGAGCGGTCTACGTATCTGTGGCGGGTACGCGCCCCCGGATCTCCGCCTCACTGCACCTGACCTCTTTGCTTTATTACCGCAAAACAGAGTATCCCTGTTGATAGGGGACTTAAATGCCACGCACGTCGAATGGGGCGGCGTAACTAACACCAGGGGTAGATTATTTAAGAGGATAATCGAAAATAATCTGGAAATGTCCTATCACAGAAGTCCAAAGCCTACCTATCTACGTAGTGACTCGTTCCTAGACATTGCTATTTCCCGGGGAGCGATTAGAACAACGCAACTTCAGGAAATCAATGCTTTAAACTCGGATCATCTCCCAATCAAGATTGGATTGTACTGCAGGGTCCCTGTATTGCCAAACGACACCGTCGTTTCGTACAAGAATATTGATTGGCGAGAGTTCCGAGCTAGGCTAAGCGAACTAACTATCATCCCTGAGCAAATAGTCACTGTACAGGATCTCGAGCGAGAGGTCGCAACTCTTACATCAAATATCCAGCGCATCCGTGATGCAATGTGCCTTAGGGTGGCGATTCGCCCTAGGACAGAATCCCTTCCCGCACCAATCCTTGAACTTATCACTTACAGAAACCGCTTTCGACGTAGATGGCAGATAAACCGGACACAAATGGGATCCGCTCATATCAATGCGCTGACGGAGGAAATAAGGGTTAAAATCCGGGAGCATCGCGACCAAACATGGCTCGCGTATATTAATAGCGTGAGTAGGGAAGATGGATCGCTGTGGAAGTTAGCCAAGCGAGTCCGGGGAGGCTATACGCAAATCCCTGTCATAAAACACAGGGGTCATGACATCATGAACGACATAGGGAAAGCGGAAGCCTTCTCGGACTACTTGGAAGACGTCTATAGCGAGGCTCCGGACACCCTACCGGACCAAGGACGCTTTAGTCACATCGTGAATGTGTTTAGACAACACAAGTACCCCACCCCTCCGGCAGTTCTTGATAAATTGAAAATCACACCGGCGGAACTCCGCAAAGCACTCTGTCGTCTCCCGAGAAACAAAGCGCCCGGCCCGGACAATATCCCGAACATTATCCTTAAAAATTTTCCCAAGAAAACACTGATCCATTACATGCATATTATAAACGCGGTAATTCGACTGCAACACTTCCCCAAACCTTGGAAAGTAGCGAGCGTCATATACTTCCCGAAACCGGGAAATGACCCGTCTTTAATTTCATCTTATAGACCAATATCCCTGCTTAACACCCTCGGGAAGGTAGCCGAAAGGCTTATCTTCCGAGGATAAACAGGGTGGTTAAACATTTGAACATCTTACCCCCCGAACAATTCGGCTTTCGAGGCCAGCATGGCACTGTCATGCTGGCAGCGAAACTAGCTACTGACATATATGAAGGGTTCAACAATAGGCAGTCCACTGCTCTCCTATTGCTGGACATAGAGAAAGCGTTTGACAGGGTATGGCACGATGGGCTGCTCTATAAACAGCTGGCAATTTACAGCATGCCGCTGTATATGGTAGCGCTCATCGAGTCATATCTTGCCGGACGTACTTTCTCTTCCAGAATTGGCAGACAATCTTCTAGGAACAGAAGACTGTTAGCAGGGGTGCCACAGGGTACCGTATGGTCGCCGCTAAAATTCAGTCTTTTTATAGCAGACATCCCGTCTCATCCCAACACCTGTAAAGCCCTATTCGCTGACGACACAGCGATTTATTCCCGGAATCCTATAGCCGAAATAGCGAAATCAAGTCTAAATGAGCATATGGACATCTTGATTCCATACTATAATAAGTGGAAGATTAATCTTAATCCCACAAAAACGGAATTAATTATTATTTCTCGCAAAAGAAAGGACATTGCAACTACCCCTTTATTAATAGGCAGCACTGCCATCCACCCTAAAAACAAGGTAAAGTACCTCGGCCTAACCTTCGACAGCAAATTAAACTTCAGTAAGCACATTGAAGCTGTCGTAGGGAAGAACGAGGGTATAAAGAAGGGACTGGGACTCCTGATAGCAGGAAGATCATATTTAAGCCCTGCAAACAAGCTTATACTATATCGTGCAGTCATAAGACCAGCCCTGATGTATGGTGCCCCGGTGTGGTGTTCGGTGGCAAAGTGCCATAAAAAGAAATTGCAAGTACTTCAAAATAGTTACTTAAGGGCAGCTTTCTCTCTAACCCTACGGGATCGAGTCAGAAACGAAGACCTGCATGCGTGGGCTAGAATCGAAACCGTCGATGAATATATCGATAACCACGCATGTAGGTTTTTCGAAAGACAGATCCGAGGATCGACATTAACAGCGCACATTGCCGACACTAGATACAACCCTGCACGCCGTACACCTTACGGCACCATATATCGGGAAATCACGTTATTCTATAAGCAACTTATGCCGCCATGACTCTAGTTCCTTCAGGAATAGAGCCACTACATCAAACCACCCTGATTTGTACTCGTTTTAACTTTCAAAAGCAATCTCCTGAAAATTAAAAAGTCCGATGTACCAGGACCACAGAAGCCGACCAGCGGGAAACCGCGGCCAACCAGCCAACTACCCGTGTTCGAACATGGGGGCGTGGCTTTTCTTGACGACTTTTTCGGCCTGTAAATGCGCAACCACCGCCGCCGCCGCATCATTTAGCTCACTTGATTTCTGCCTACGGAAGCGTCCATGTCTTCGCAGTCGACACCGCGGGGGCTCGAACAGCGCGCCTTGATACCACTGCATCCTTACAGGAATCGACTTAACTAAGTCTTCACTTGTAAATAGTCTATGTTAGCTTTAATTATTGTTGTACAGTGTGATGTCTTTTTAACTATGAACCCCTGCTCTCGAAGAGCATTTAAGCAGGTTTTTTTTTTATCAATTTTCCCTGCATTTTCGCCAGGTAATAATATTACTTACAGAAGACTGTACAGCTTCTCTCTTAGCTTTCGCTAATCACATTATCGGTAACGACTTTGACGGGGTAACCCAAGTAAAGATCACAATAAAGCAGTACCACGAACCCTAGACCTAAGTAGGTGTTAAAATCAGCCCCCCTACGGGTGCCTATCTGTTGGCCACGGCGCTGATGTAACAGCTCCAGGCGAAACAACAGTTATAGTTTTAGTATTAGGTTACTTTACTGGCATACTTATTCTAGGTTTAGTAGTTTCATGATGTTAATATTGAAATAAATAAATGATGATGATGATTTTGTAAATGTATATAGGAATTATCTTATTGTATTGTACTTATTGTACCGTGTTGCGTAATGTGTTATTTTTTTATTATTTTGACAAATTCCTGCTGCGGAAGTTGATCTTTTAAACATACTGTAAATTTGTTTTACGAAGTGTTTTTTGACGTGGTCTATGCTATGAATTGTAGTTTTTAAGACAAAATAAAGAATTTGAATTAAGGCGTTGTCATACATCCATCGCTATCACTGGGCCCAATATCGAGGCCCCCCTGTGAGGGCGTATACATTTTTGCTGTGTCTCTTAAAAGGCTCTCGAACGGAGCGTTAGGTTTGTTGTATCACAGTGAGTGAAATGTGTGATAATTTATGATTAAGGCTACTAAACATTTAAAGAAACCTTAATAAATGATGATGATGATGATGTCCATATTTGTATAGATGTTAGATATGTATGATTTATTTATGAGTATTAATCAACTCCTGATGTTGCTTACATGGATAGCGAAACGTGTGTTATAGTGCTTTTTTCAGAAGGTTCCAAATTCCAACTTAGATATTTAAGACGTAATTTTTAAAGGTATTTATTAACAAATTACAGCTTTCGATATTTTTACACAATAATGTGTTACAGCAGATTTTTTTACACTCCACGCTCGTTTCGCTAACCATGTTAGTATCATCAGGAGATGATTTAGTTTCATAATTAATCATCCTCTGATGATGCTAACATGGTTAGCGAATTGCGCGTGAAAAAATTCTGTTTCGCTATTGTGGATAAAACTCTGTGATAGTGTATTTGGTTGAAGGTTCCAAACCCCAAATTAGTTCACTGGGCACAATAATGTATTTCTATTGATGGCTTAATTTATCACATTGAGGGTGTAGTCCAAACTGAACCTTTTGGTGAATGATGCTGGTAGTACGAAAATATTGTGGTGAAAAGTTGTATCCCGCAAGCCTGGCGAGTCGCTGGATACTCAACTCATACCCAAAGAAATTACCCCAAGTGCGGTCTGATGATATATAGTCTAGTCTACATCTGCCATTGTCAAACTACTTTTTGTTAATTTGTGTCCTATTTTTCCCAAAAATGTAAAATGTTTTTCTTTCTATTCTAGATACCATACGTAATAGAAATCAATACATCTAACCCTGCAGCAATTCTCCAAACCCATGTTAACATTTCATCAGCAGGATATGTCCCTTCTTCAATCCAAACGTTCATTGTGACATTGCTCTGTTCGGGTACTGTAAAAGCTGAAGTTCAATTTTCAATCATTCTCAACATCACTTTTCCCAAAGAAAACACCAACAGCATCAAATTACTCAGAAAGAAAATGTGTTTGAATGAGATCAATGAAAATTACGTTGCAACGAACACATTACCTCAGTTCACAAACTCTTCAAGTATTTTTTACATAGCAGTATGTTGCGCAGTATTTCTCATATGTGTCTTAGCAATGTTGACAACTATATATTACCTCAAAGACAAGAAGAGCAGATCTGCTGAAAGTGGAGTAAGTGGACCCACCCCTACAACTACCACGACGTTTCTGGCTACCCTACCAAGGAATAGTGTTAACGCTTCTTCTTATGGAAGTTTTAGAAGGATGCCTAGTTATTCACTGTTGGGCGCCAGATCAAAAGATTTACAGGAAAGAATTGCAGAATTAACTCTTCCAAGGTTAGTATGTGTAGACATGTATTTCTGTGGCGATGTAATAAAGTTTCCCAGTATTACTTCCAGGCATCAGTGGTTACATATTTAGATCTCTCTTTCATTATTCTGTGCCCAAGAATTTCAATATTTTAATAGTTATTTATATACATTGGCCTTCAAGATTAACGCACCACCAAAAAAATTATCACATCTTTGAGGTTATTTATTTTCTGAGCGTTAAATCCCATTTAAATGAACTTTTATGGCATTGTAGGTTCATACTTCTAGAATCGTTCACATTTTTTTGTTAAGATGTCGCTTTAATTTTTAACCGGATTGAAAAAATGTTGTTGTTTTTTCACACATTTAAATCACTGAACTATACTAGAATTCATAACATATTCCAGCTCAAATCAAATTCTGGCTTCATGATTTCTTAACACTTCCTTTTCCGCTCATTCTTTTATCTCTTTTACTTAATGATATATGTATACTGCTTTATAATTCAAAATGGATTTTATTGATAACATTTACTAATTCTGACTCCCGCGGCTTTAACTGCGTTTTTATTCGCAGCGTATTTTAATTCGCCATCGAACGAGTTTTTTTCCGGTTTTGCTATATAGTAAGATGACAAAAGTGGAAACATTTATTGAAGTGGTGCAAAATTATCCCATGTTATACGACCTTTCTCATGAAGATTACAGAAATATAAAGAAAAAGGATAATTTGGGCTGAAATGGAAAGTGAATTAGGCGAAAATGGTAGGTATTTTTAGACATTACATGTTATGCATATTTTAATAAATACTAGGTAGGTAATTGTTACTACAGTTAAGTAGAAAACACCAATCTTGCTGCTGTTCTTAGATTGTTTTCAAAATTAGCATTGGTGGGTCTAGAAGTTTCAAAATTTCATCTTCACATTTTTTGTTCGTAAAAAAAAATTGCAATATGCATGCAGTTTTTGCCATTAAACTGGTAATTTCAACTTTTGTTTCTTTTGGTCTATAGAATATACGCCACTTTTGTGCTAGTATATCAAAACTATTTTCTACTACTCTTCTCGCTCCACTTAGTTGTACATTATAATTTTCCTTGCGAATATCTGTCTTACTTTTGTTGTATGAAAAAGGCCTCATCTCCCATTAGGACATGTGGGTAAGGTCCATTTTGTCCTGGGAGATTTTTTCGGTTCATTCATTAAATTTGTTTTAAAGTTTCTTCCCATGTTGGAAGCCTCAAAAAGTCCACCATCACTATTTTTACCAAAGTTGCGTATATCAACACTGAGAAACTTATAATTCAGGCCAACAATGGTAGTAAGTGCTATT
>JAEQML010080242.1:0-11664 GCA_016904865.1 Pissodes strobi | reverse complement strand
AATTTAATCATTTGTGGAGCCAAAGGCAATCAATTCCAGGGTAAGAAAAACGTGTTGCAAATTTTAGATCATCATTCGCAATATCTTGAGAGATTGCTGAAACCGTCTGTTCTTCAAAACTACAAAATGTATTTTCACCTCGGTGATATCCTACCATTGCTAATTCACTATAATCTTTTTTTAGAAGTCTGTTAAGGTATATGGCAATTAAATTACAAATTTTTAAACATTTTTATTTACTTTACAGGTGATGCCAAATCATTACATAGCGTCTTTGAGCATGTACGGCGACGGTAGACCTAATCAACATCAGCTGTCAAGACAGGCATGACAGAGGCTGTCCGCCACCTACCTTATTCTCGAGAACAGGTAAGTGTTTCCATTAAACGATTTCTAACTAACCAAAATGTAAAATGTGTTATTTAAAAGTGTCATATTTGGTGTTTCAAAATATTTAAGACCATCGCTTTAATTATTAAACACCTTTTTTTATTGAATAAACAAAACGTATGTATTTATTCACAGGTACTGGCAACCGAGGGATGAGTTCGCCTACTAACCAAGATCCCCCATTCCTCTATATTTTACATCGCCCCTATTACCTAGTTGTAAAGGTTTATAGGCTGTAATCCTTATTATGATTATTTCAAAAAGCTACAGAGCAATATGAACCTGATCTAATTTGCTAATTTCATGCTAAGGACTACATGACCTATAATAATAAAAAAAAAATCAATAAGGAAGTAATTTGGGAAAAAGTAATAAAAAATACAAAATGATATAAAAGTCATAAAAAAAATACGCTTAATTTGTTTGTTCTCTATTTTAATTTATGATGTCTTAAATGAGTGTGGCCTGGTAAAGTAGTTGGTTGTTTCGTACATCCGCAACGAATTCTTTACATATGAAAAGTATCGGTTTGGAGAAAATGTACTCAGAAAAATTTATTGCCAATGACTGCCCTATAAAGCTAACACTAGAGGGCTAAGTTTGGCTAAATCATTGTACAATATTCAACTAGTGTATATAATTATAATTAGAGTTTTTTTGTGGCGGCATCGTTTACAGCTTTCTTTTCCAGGCATTGGCAGCTACGTATTTACCTATCATCTTTATAGAAATTGAATGGACGTTTTAAATAATTGCGTATTGTCATAATTTTCGTAGTCAGTACTTATCCAAGAACTACTATTTTATTTGTAATTGTCATCTATCTCCAGTTTACCTCTCGATTCTCTTCTAATAATGAGCAGAGGAATACAAGGAAAGAACATGACATTACTCAGTTCACTGAATCTGTGTCAGGCATGTATTTATTGTTAATCGTATTCATAAAATACATTGTACAAAGGTCACAAATAGTGTTAGCTTTATAGTTTTTTATTTTAAATTTGAATGGTGTTTTTCACTCGTTTTATTATTTCAGTGTTTTAGCCTAATTACATTTATACAAACCTCTTTTTTAGTGGCGGCACCACTAGAAACGAGACAGGTCTTCATCATTTCTTGTATATTACGAGAGGGTATAAATAATTAGTTAACCTACTATGGAAAGTTTGTAGACGCTCCATGCAAGGCTAATTAAAAGTATGTCTTCCTCACAAGTGACTTATTACCATTTTTGCATGTTTTTTTTTCTTCGTTAAATCTATTATTTTTCACTCTTCTATTATTTCCATGTCTAATTTATTGAGCATCGTGAATGTTTAATTACCTACCCAAAATAATTATTAAAGAACTGTTTTGTCTGTGTATATGTAAAGAATGTTGATATTTGGGGGCCAGTGTTTTTTTTTTCAAAAAGTGTGTTCATTTTTGTGAGTTCTAAAGTTAGGTATCGAGAGAGTGTGAATTGTCGCAGCATGGAACGATTAAAGAATAAGTTCGTAAGGTAAATGTCCAAAATTCAGACGACTTTTAAGTTTAAGGTTTCCCTAGACATATAAATTATTTAATATGAAAGCTGTATTGATTTCTGTATATTTCGAGGCTTTTGTAACTTCTAGTCTTGATACAAAATCCTCAATTAATTATAACTTTAAAAATATTTTTTTTTGTGTATTTTGCAACCTATGTCAGTACACCCAAATCCGACATAGCAAACATAAGTTTGTACCTAAATCTGACATGTTTATGACCAATTACTTCGACAGTGCTACCAAATCCGACAATTTAAGAACCTTGAACTGACGGTCCCAGAATACAAACTTTTATTAAACAAATAATGATAATTTATAATACTTATACCATAGAAATAGGTATTTTAAATTAAAATCTATTTAAAAACTGCGATAATGACCACGTGAACAAAAGCATTTCTCGAAACAAAGAATATTCTTAACAAAGATCGCATTTAAAATATGAAGTAGCAATTTCGGCATAGTTCTTATTTTCAATATTAATAAACTTAAAAATGAAACCAATTGAGGCAGTTGTCACATCTCACGTGTCTTAATTCCTCCTCTTCATCCAAATCACTATCCAGTTCTTCACTACATTTCTCTTTAACTGTGTATAAGTTCTGTATTTCTAAATAATCAAAGCGTAGAGTGTTAATATTTTAAGTGTTTTTTAAATATGGTCTACAAGAAATATCTGGTCTAACATTGACAATTGATCTAATTGCGGATTTTTGAACTCTAAAAACTTTTTCAAGATTGGTATTTGCTGCTAGAGACCATGCTGACAATCCATATCTCAACGTTGATTGAAACAAACCATAATATGTCGTAACAGCTGCAGTTTGATTAACAGTCAATCTTATTTTTCTTTATTGCATACACCTTTTGACATAATTTACAACATAAACTATCTATATGTTCACTTCACAAGAGTTATCATCCATATGGACACCTGAAAGACACCAGCCCCATTAATGGTTCTAGTTTGAAAAACCACGCTCTTTGTTTTGCCCTCATTTAGCACCAATTTATTTGGTATAAACCAATTTCGAGCCATCGACAGAATGCCCTCAAGTATCTGCTCCGGATCCTCTCCTCTTCCAATTCTTGTTTCAAATGTTGCATCATCGGCATACAATACATTCGAAATTATATCATCACTGTTTGCAAAAGCTCTTGGCACGTCATTAATATAAATCAAGAAGAGAAGAGGACCCAAAACAGACTCCTGGGGCACCCCTATTCCAATTTCCAAAGGAGTACCCTTAACCTCCTCAAAACATACCACCTGCGACCGGGTCGACAAATATGATCGTAACAGTTCCATAGCTTTACCGCTAACACCATAAAACAGCCACTTGCTAAGTAGAATACCTCTATTGACACAGTCAAATCTGTAAAAACAGCAAGAAACCCTTCTCTGTCTTCCATGGCAGACATTATATGCTCAGCAAGTTTTAAAATTGCATCAGTTGTAGAAAGACCCTTTGAGAAGCCATAACTTGATATTATAATATTATGTTTGTCAAAGGAAGATACCAACTGATCGTACATAAGGGATTCTATTATTTTTGAGAATATTGGAAAACTCTCAGGCAACTTCTTGTCCCCTTTTTTTGTAAATTGGACATATCTTAGCAAGCTTTAATGCTTGGGGGAAAACTTCCACTCTCAAAGCAAGAATTCACAATATCAACTAGTGGATCACAGAAAATGTAATCTGCCACTTTTTTAACACTAACACCATACACATCTTCAGTTTTCTTATAGTGATAACTTTTTTTGCATCATCAGGTTTAAAAAACATAGAAGCTGCGTTATCAACGACGTCTAACCCAAAAAATTCGTTGTGCGTTACTGGAGCAGTCATTTAAATATATACTAAAATCACACACATCATCCGGTAAATCATTGGCCAGTGTAACAGCATGATTCACAAAAAAGTTATTAACATCATTTGGAGTTAAATCTTCTGGTAAAATTTGTTTTCTTTGTTTACAATATCCCACACAGTTTTATTGCAATTGTCAGAATTTGTTATTTCTTCAACATTAAAATTTTGCCTGGACTTAATCAAAATTGCATGTTATTTTATTATTTTCTGTGGGATATTGCAACATCCATTCATAACAAAACACGAATCTATCTTTTGCTTCTCTGACCTCGTTTGATACCCAGCCATTCATCCCACTTTGGTCCATTTTTTAAATTTTTTGTTAAAGGAAATGAAATTATTATAATAATAATGAAAACTATTATGAAAGGTTTCATATTTTTGTTGGGCACTTCCTACAGCATATATATATATTGCCATGTCTCTCTATACATGTGATTATTAAACATGGCATACTCATTTTTCGAATACCTTCATGCGTTCTTCACTACAATAATTTACATTTATCTTGACAATTTCAGCATGATCAGAGAAAGACATTACGATATTACAAACTTTATCTATCTCAAAATTAAAAAAAAAAAACATTTTCCAAGCAGTTCCCCCTAAGATGTGTGGATTCTTTAAAAAGCTGACTAAACCCAAAGGAAAGAAATAGCTGGGTAACCTTCAGAACATTGAGGTCACCAGTCATACTAATGTGTACCTTGAAGTCACCTGCAACCAGCACTTAGTTGCCTGATATAATACCCCTGACATAATATTAATAAAACAATCAACAGTACTGTTATTAGGAGATCTGTATACAGAAATGATCACCAAATTCAATTCCCTTGTAAAACATGCAGACAACTCACAAACCTGACACTGAGACAATTCGATTATGTGATTCAATTCATTAGCGCGAGACTCTCATGCACAAGTATACAACTACCTCCATTTTTAACACTTTCTGTACAAAAACAACTTACCATATTAAAATTATTTACAGTGCAATAATTTATTTTACCAGAGTCTAACCAATGCTCACTTATACATAAAATTTTCACATCAGGTCATTCATCTAAAAACCGTTCAAGTTGCAGTCTTTTTTGATAAAGACTGCGCATTTATGTGGAAAATGAAGATACTCCTTCTTCTAGCAACCATCCGCCATCTCACTCATTGAGCACTCAATATCAATCAATAAACATTTATTCAATCTTTGTACAATATTAATGTCCTACTCCATAGTTGCTTAAGCTATACATATATACATTGTGTGTTTAGTGCTCCGGCTCCATTGGAGCAGCGCTGAGCCACACAGCCCTGCATATAAACTAACCCCCTATTCCAAGGGTTGGTCGATGTTCCGACCTTAAGACTATGTTTGGTAACTTGCAAGTTGGATAATATTCTTTGGGACAATGTCCCTTCAATAACGCTTTCAGTGTTACGCGCAAGCTAGTGGAAGGTTTTCAAGTTTCCGGTATAGTGGTTGCGTGTTAGTCTTGTGGAGAAAACTAGGTAAAAAACTCCACTTCTCGTTTCTTTGGTGCATGCGCTCATTCATACGTCATTCACTCTCTCATTCATTCATAACATGTAAAAGTTTAGTGGGGTTTGCTATAATCAGCAGCACCCTGGTGAGGGAAATACTGTATCATGTAACTGTGAATCGCAATCCACAATTCGCCACAGGATATAGGGAGCACAGCGCACTGACGCGTGCGTGGAATGACTGTAATCTGAGCCGGTTTGTCCATCCTTTATACGAGAGGTGGTGGTCTAGAGAGTATATCCGGCAGGCTCGACCCACTACCATTTGTGGGCGGAGTCCGCCACATATTCCCAGGCTTAGCATCGTACGAGTATCATTGTGCGTTTCTGCACTCCTGATAATCTACGTTTATGGTTAGGGGTAAAGGTGACTTTAGGGATGGCTACATCCCTCGGGCATCTGTTATATATGTACAAATATGCTATTTTCAAATTTACAGTTTAATTTTTAATGTTTGATATTTACAATTATATACATTACTGATTTTGGGGGAGCCCGAGTGCTAAAAAGTAAATTGTTGTGCCCCGATGTATTGGGCCATGGGGTGGTCGGTGATCTGGGTCGTAGCGTTCGTCGGCTATATGGGCTGTTTCTGGCGAACCACGCACCCCCACATCGTAGAATCTGCATGCTAGGCGGTCAATGTGCTCCCGGATATATTCAATGTCCGCCCAGTCATGCAGATCCTGTGTCCTGGTGCGCCAATGCGCCGAGAAAACAGCCCTTAGATGTCTGTTTTGTATCACCTGTATCGCGCTTAGGTGTCGTTCTGCCACGGAGCACCATACCGGTGCCCCATATAGGAGAGTCGGTCTGGTTATAGCTTTATATAACGTTAGTTTGTTCCCGGGGCTAAGTGGAGAGTTTCGTCTCACAAGCGTTCCTAGCGTATCGATTATAATTTTGTTCTTTACTTTAATGTGTTTCATGTGGTCGTGGAATCTTAACCCTCTATCTAACATTATGCCTAGGTATTTCAGCCTATCTTTGGCAATTATGTCGGTGTCTAAGACTCGCATTGGTTGAACTTCGTTTCGAGTACGCTTCCTGGGAAATATCCCCAGTTCAGTTTTTCCAGCATTAATTTTTATTTTCCATCTCTCGTAATATCTCAGGACTCGCTGCATATACTGGCCCAGATTATCGACAGCGGTCTGTGCTTGAGGGGCGCTAGAGTATAGGATTGTATCGTCTGCATAAAACGCTGCGGACGATACAGGATGATGGGGGAAGTCGGAGATGTAATAGTTGAAGAGCTGCGGGGACAACACCGTACCTTGCGGGACACCGCTTTGGTACGGTCTTACCGTTGAAACGGCGCCTCCCACCTTAACCGAGAAAGAGCGCCCGGCAAGGTATGACCCGACCAGCGCTGCCAAGTGAAGCGGGTACTCATACTCCACGTAGAGCTTGTGCAGCAAGCCATCGTGCCACACCCTGTCGAACGCCCTCTCGATGTCGAGGAGAAGCAGGGCTGTGCAATGCCGTTTGTTGAAGCCAGTAAAAATATCCTGCACGACTTTCGCAGCCAGCATGCAGGTGTTATGCCCGCTACGGAAGCCGAACTGAGCCTCTCGGCCGCCCCACTAAGCCTCGACAACAAGAGTTTCTCCGTCACTTTTCCAAGTGTGTTAAGGAGGGAGATAGGCCTATATGACATTGTCAATGCAGGGTCTTTACCCGGTTTAGGGAATAATACTATCCTCGCAGTCTTCCAGGGGGATGGGAAGTGCTGTAGACGAATTATGGCGTTTACGATGTGTGTTAGTTGTACAATGGATTTTCTAGGAAGGTTTTTCAAAAGAAGGTAAGGGATGCTATCAACTCCCGGAGCCTTGTTCTTCGGTAGGCGGCTTAAGACTTTTGAAATCTCTCCAGGAGTAACGCTCAGTTTCTGCATAACTAGGGGCGGGATCGGATACGTTTGACCATCGAACAGACGGACTCGCTCCGTGACTTCCCTGTGCAATGGCTCGGTGTCTGGGATTGACCCATGGATCTCCTCGAGGGAATCCGCAAAAGCCTCCGCCTTCTCCTGGTCATCCAGGATGTCACGCCCTCGGCATTTTAATGCCGGGATTTGAGGGGGGGCTCTGCGGATCCTTCTCGCGAGATTCCATAAGGTTCCATCCTCCGTGCCTAGTTCAGTCACGTAGGTCATCCATTTTGCGCTTCTATGATCACGTATGCGCATCTTTATCTGCTCAGTGATCGCTCGCACCCGGCGCCCTTCGTTATCATTCCTGGTCCGTTGCCACCTACGTCTCAACCGATTCCGGAAGTTAATGAGGTCAAGGATTTCGCCAGGAAGAGTTTCCACGTATGGCCTCTTCCTGACTGTTGGACAAATTGCGTCACGGACGCGCTGGATGTTGGAGGTTAGTGTGTCTACTTCAGCCTCCAATTCCCGGACAGTATCGATCTGCCGGGGGATGACTGTGCACTCGTTTAACCTTTCTCGGTACATCCTCCAGTCGGTATTTGTGTATATAACAGTTGTTACATAGGCTTCCGGCCGCCTGTCGGACCTTAATGCCAGCAGGCTAATACCAACTGGAAGATGATCCGAGTTTAGGTCGTCTATTACCTTGAGCGGGCTTAGTCCAGCCATCCCTCGGGAGATCGCAATGTCAAGGAAGGACAGTCTGAAGTTTTTAGCTGTGGGATGATAAGTTGGCGCGTTAGGCCGGTGATATAGGATTTCCGGATTGTTTTCAATGAGCGCGTACAGTGCTCTGCCCTTTTGGTCAGTTCTCGTATCACCGAAGTTTACATGATGGACGTTAAAATCGCCGATTAGAAGCGATTTACGTCCCGGCGCTAGGAAGGCTTTAAAATCTCTCTCTGTTAGACGTTGGTTCGGAGGAGCGTATCCCCCCGCCCAATACACAGACCGCCGCTCAGCTCGAGAGCCATATGCTCAATGACGGTATTTATGTTAGTGCGTCTTTTATATGCGACCGATCTGTGTATTAGACAGGCCACTCCCCCGTAACCGTCCAGTCTATCTGCTCTCTCTCGACACTATAATTGCGAAATTTTAGTTTGAATTCACGATTCAATTTCGTCTCATTCAGAAAAACAATCCGGGGAAGGGATTTGTACAAGAAATTACGGAATTCCCCAAGTTTTGACTTGAGGCCATTACAGTTCCATGATACAATATTATACATTTATAACAATAATAAAATATGCATTAATTACCTGAAATACAATTATATATTGTATTTCGCGAATTCTGTCGTAAAAAATTTTATGGAGCATTGCATGAGTTGCTGTTTATCGCCATTACACGCTCTTAACATCGATGCGTACTCATCGAGAGCGAAAAACAGCTCCTCTAAGTTAATTAAAGAGTTTATTTCATTCACTACATTGGCTAATTTAGTAACACTGAAAGCAATATTGTTGGAATTATCGTCTTGCAAGTTACTTACGTTTTTAGTGCGTTTATTATTGTCTGAGGGTGCAGGCTGTGTAGCTCTTGGCTTAAGGGCATTAGGAAATTCTTTCTCGTAGCGGCTGCTATTTCTGTCTGGGGGTGGGTGGTTAGGTCTGTCTCGTACACTTCTACTTATACCCCGGCCTCCTTCGCCTTCTTGCCTCTGCCAGGCCGGCTTGGCAGGCAAGGGAGCATCCGTGTATCTAATCTTCGTCTGATTTGCGTTATTATTCTTGATCTGGTTCGCCTTGTATAGATACACAGGGCAGTCTTGACTGATTGCCCTGTGATCTCCGCCACAGTTCGCGCATTTGGGTGCTGTTTCTGGGTCGCATGCCGCAATCTCATGTGGGCCCGCGCAGCGGCTGCATTTTGTGGCTTTTCTGCAGTAGGTTGCCGAGTGCCCATGTGTCTGGCACCGTTTGCACTGCATGATTATGCGGTCACTTTTCCTGTGCTCCCAGGACACTCTTATATTCAAGAGGACACGTACTTCTTTTTGTAAGCGTTTCAACGATATCGCTGAGGGCACGACAACTAGATATAGTGGGTCGCGCGTCTTTTTCATGAGGAATATATTTGTTGTTTCTATGTTGTAGGCATCTGTCAACTCATTCTTGATGTCACTTATGTCGCCATCTAGTCCTCTTAGGACATATGCCCTAGTCTTGTTCTGTCTGTCCGAGTAAGAATGGTATTCAAGGTCGTTGTCGTCTAGAGCTTTCTTTATGGTCTGCCAGTCCCTTTCTGTCTCTGTATATATTACTGTCGAGTTTCGCGTGTATTTTATGTTATACTTCACGATTCTTAGCGCTCTAAACTCTTCAACTAATTTAGCGTGGTTTTTGAATTTCCCCTGCATTATTATCGGGGGCGGCGGAGGGGGCGTCTTGGCAGCTGGTGGCGGTTTGAGCTTGGGCGGCACTTTCTTTCTTGGCTTTCTTTGTGCGGCTTTTTTCGCGTCATCTTGTGTATTTGATGTTTCGCTGGTCTCTTCGTCATCAATATCGCTGAGGGGTGCAAAAGAGTTGTTCAAAGGGATGAGGGGGGGGCTCCCATGTCTAATTTCACCACTCTTACATTGCTCCTCAGGGGTAGAGTCCTATAAGGTACTTTGAAAGGCGTTTTGTCATCTTCATATACCGGTGGTGCAGAAGCGTTATCCGGCTCCCTGGTATAGTCACTGCGAAAACTCTCAATATCATTACCACTTTTTTGGCCGGTTGTTGTTACTGCTTTTTCACTGGTTTTTTGTTTGTTGCTATTTCCTGCATTGGCGTCTTCTGTGTCCATGATTTCGACAGATTCCGGTGGGGTATAATTTTCTATTCTCTTTCTTTTGGTCAAATTGGCTCTTCCGGTGTCAATTTTTTGATTTAATTTCTGACTTTTTACGCGTTTTGCCGTGCTTCTCCCTTAAATGATCAGTTGCTATCCTAAGCGACTTATTTACTTCGTGTCCCGGTCTGTTTATGGACGAATACGTTAATGAGTCGACTTTGTCGGCACAGTCACTGCATGTCTCTTTGTTGTTATACAGGTATTGTCTAACATTCCTTACTTTTCGTAAGAAGCCTTCTGGGAATTGGTTTTCCGGAAAATCGGCTGTTTTGTAGGATAGGATGGTGCTGTTGTCATCAGACTCACCCATTACCGGTTCGATAACCGGGGCTCCGTCCCCGATTTTAGTTTATATGTACTATGTACGCTTATTTATTCAAGTGTATAACACTAGTAGAAATCACATTTTTTTACCAGAGTCTAACCAATGCTCACTTATACATAAAATTTTCACATCAGGTCGTTCATCTAAAAACTGTTCAAGTTGCAGTCTTATTTGATAAAGACTGCGCATTTATGTGGAAAATGGAGATACTCCTTCTTCTAGAAACCATCCGCATCTCACTCATTGAGCACTCTTTCTCTGGTGTCCCCTTTGAAAATTTTTAGTCTTAAACAGATTAGAGCCTCTGGGCGTAAAATGAGGTGAAAATCTGCTTTTATTGAAAACAAAAGGTTTGACCACAACATTCACAGGCCACAAATTTTGGCAGCAGAATTTAGTTGCATCCTCTGGTTTTATAGAAACTTTAAAATAATATATATGGTTTCCTTGTCGTGAACTGAGCTTCTCACAAAATAGTACATTAATGCAATTTTTTTAAGATGCTCTGTTGTTTCGCTGGAGAGGTTTCCAACATAGAAGTGTTTCCTTTCTTCCGCAGCACTCAAACCAGACCAATCATTACCTCCAGAACCAAGGATAACACCTAGCAAGGAGTCACTGATTCTACTTTTATTTTTTGGCGAATTAACCCCACCCTTTAAACTATTTTCTATGGTTTTACTAAATATGGAACCAGAGGCCTTCTTCAAATTATTGGGTAATACGTTACTCTTAGTTAGGAACTGTACTAGATCTTTGTTTGATTCTTTGACAACATGGGCAAAATCATGTCTGTTGTTCCATGAGTTTAGTCATGATTGTGATGACTGGATCCTTATTTTGTAAGGTGGGAATAGGACTTTCAGCAACCAAGTTTTCAGAGGTTGGAAGAGTCAAATGTTCATCCGGTCCGGAAGCAGCACAGGAAAGATCTTCATTTTTTCCTGGTGAATGCTTGGATTATTTCATGCTGCATTTTTTGTTGTTGTTTAAGCAAATGAGGAGCAGATGTTATACATTTCATACATTGAGGACAAAAATACAACAAACCCCTTGATTTTAACACCATAACACGAACTTCCGATGTACTAAGCTTGAAGCAGTTTTTGCAAATCATTTGGCGGCAAGAATCACAAGAGGCTCCAAATAGCTCACTTTTCTCATCCTTTTGCGGAGACTATCTATGAGTTGAGCCCTTGTGGTGCCCTTCGATAGATCATA
>JAEQML010080241.1:0-11667 GCA_016904865.1 Pissodes strobi | reverse complement strand
ATGGGCACTTTTGTCAATGTCGCACACTCGGCTAGAGTGCGTTTCCACTCACAAATCAGCCAATTGAAAATTAAATTGTGCCAGATTTTATGACGGATAGATGTCATTCAAAGGCAAAGGTTTAAAATTGGTTGAATTAGTTGGCCTTCATTTTTGTAATTAATACAATACCTTCAGTTATCAAGCGGGATGAAGGGGGAGAACGCCTATAGGAGAATGGCCGAATTTTAGGCACCTCTAAATTAAAAGGTAACCACATATAATATTAGTTAATGCAAGTAAAATTTCCGCCAGAATTTAATAGAGAATTTTTCCTCCCGTAAGACAAAGAATGAAATAAATCCTTATTTAGCTTACACGACTGGTGGCTGGATAAATAGATTTTTCACCTAGAGTAGTCATTGATTAACTCAAAATAAAACTCTCATTGAGGGACTCTTTCAAAGCTAGAATATAATTAAAGAGTTTGGTCAGGAAAAAAATGTGTTTTTTTTTTCTCGAGGTAAAACGGCGAAAGTACCTTAGTAAGACGTACACAAACGACACCTCCCCGGTCTCAAGCCCGAGGCAAAGAGTAGAAATTTGCCCGAGGGGATCAACAAGCAAGAAGACATTTAGCAAGATTAATAGCGTTCTTTTAATTGATATTTTACAACGCCCGTTTTTATTATTCCTAAATAATCATACAAAAATATGCATAATTAAACCAAAAAGATACACGAATTTTTTTGAAAATATTGACGATGACCAAAATTATATTTTAAAAGCGACGCAAACCTAAAGAGTTGAGCTAACCCAAACCAACCTATAGTCATGGTATTGGAGAAAAAAAATTACCAAATAAATACATCCTGCCTATTTGTTAGTTTGTCTGTCTGTCAAGCCAGCCCATCCTTATCTAATTTGAACCATAACCATTTCTATTTGGGAAAGAAATTCATTATAGCTATGATTTTGCAATAAAATTTGCCGATATTTAATGCTTTCAGCTTAGAAAAATTGGCGCAACCTAAATCATATTCGTAACAACTGGTTGTAGATGCTACGCCAGAGTGATCGCGGGGTGAACCGAGTAGCCCTGTGATTACGTTGCCGGTCCCAAGCCCGGAAAAAGGAGGAGGGTTCATGGATCAGGTCAGCTCCCTGCCCAAGGTAAAAACAGCAACAGGCTCACAGAACCGAAACTCTGCCTCCGGCAAGGATGGCTGTAAAGATGACGAATCATGCACGAAAAAGGAGAACGATTTGGAAAAAAGAACAACAAGGAACAAGAAGTCACTAAGGAACTCGGGGACAATAATATCGACATTTGTCCACTACAAGAGACAAAGAGGAAAGGAAGCGGTCAAAGGCTATTTGGTGATTATATAATCATATATAGCGGAGTGACAAAAATGAACGAGCAAAGGAAGGAGTAGCAGTGGCCATACATAAAAAATATGAAGAACAATTAGAGGAATGTCAGTATATATCCTCACGTATAATAGTTCTTAAACTCAAACAGTTCATTGTTATGTCCATATAGACGCCTGAAGACAACCAGCCAATACAAGAGCGGGAAGACTTTTACGACCAATTACAAACTACTATCGAAATGCTACCGCAGAATCAACCAATGATAATACTAGGGAATTTTAATGCTCGCATAGGCAATGAAACAGTCCCAGGTGTAAAACAACGATTTAATGAAGAGGTGCTGAATGATAACGGACAGCTTATGATAAATGTTTGCTCACTCAATGATCTAAGAGTTAATAACACCTTCTTTGATCACAAAATAAACTACAAGTACACGTTCAGAAATACCCGAGAACAATAATCGACAATTGACTACATCGTGACTAACAGGTTTGTACACCCGACACAAATACAGGATATAAAAACTCGGCTGATGTGGGCAGTGATCACAGCTTACTACTAGGAAAAATTGAAATAGGGATGAAAGCAAAAAATAAGGCAGAATTAGGACCAGGAACACAAACACAAACAATAAATGTTGAATCACTCTGGGATATTAGTATAAAAAAACTGTACCAAAAACGATTACAGGAGAAAGTTGACAAGAACCCAATAAGCGAAGCCGAAGAAGTGAATGAAAGTTGCTTTATAGAAGCTGCAACAGAAGCCCTTGGCACCCGAAATATAAAGCAACAAAAGCACGGCCCCAATAAAACCCCATGGTTCTGCAACGAAGTCAAATAACAATGTACCAAAAAAAGAAGGCTTATCTAAAAACATGACAACTAAAACGCCGGAAGCCTATGATGATTATAAGAGGGTACGAAACGCCACCTATACACTAGTAAGGCAAAAAAAGAACGGTATTGGGAATACTTCTCGAGAAGAATGGAAAATTACTTTTATGGACTCCAAAAACAGATGTGGAGATTCATTACACGCCAGAAAAAAGAAGCAAGTGAATTTATTAGCACAAACCACACAACGAAGCTTGGATCCAGTATCTTAAAGAACTATAGAAAAAAGAAGATACGGAAAGCATACCGGACATCCCAGAAATCGTAACTACCGAAGTAACTGAAATAGAAGAAAAGGATATAGAAACGGCATTAATGAAACTCAAGAACAGGAAAGGTCCAGGCCCAGACGGTATTCCAAATGAACTTTTTAAATACGGCGGGAGAAGCCTGAAACAGCAGCTAACAGCCATAATTCGCAAATCCGTTTACATCACAAAATTCCGGACGACAGTAGTACCACAATCTTACTGTTCAAAAAAGGAGACAAAAGGATACCCGCAAACTACCGAGGCATAAACCTTCTAAATACAACCTTAAAGCTAGTAACAAAGATTATAACAAATAAAATAAATGAACTCACCACATTGGGCGACGAACAGCAAGGATTCACATCAGGAAGATCTTGTACAGATGCGGTATTTGTCCTGCGACAAATAACTGAAAAATCCATACAACAAGCAAGCCTTCATGTGTTTTATCGACCTGGAAAAGGCGTTTGACCGAATACAACTGGAGGACGTGGTACACCTTCTATACAACAAGCAAGTACTACCTAATATTATAAAAACCATCGAAAATATTTACCAGAGGAACAAAATACAAGCCAAAATTAATGGCACAACTACCGAAGAAATTCCTGTAAATAGTGGTATTCGACAAGGAGATTCACTTAGCCCCATATTGTTCAACATCGTTATGGGTGAAATAATAATAAGCATTCGTAACCTGAAAGGGTAAAAAATGGGGAACAAAGACGTCAAAATCCTATGCTATGCCGATGATGCTGTTCTGATTGCAGACAACGAAGATGACCTACAGAGATTACTATTCAAATTTAGCACAACGGCAAAAAGTCTAAAAATGAAGATATCTGCCGCAAAAACAAAATACATGACCACCTCAAAAACACCTATCAGATAGAAACTGGTTGTGGACGATAAAATTATACAACAGGAGCAGTAACGTGCCGTGGGTATAAGGGCGGGAGGGGCGAGCTATTTCGAGGGCGCCGAATGATGAGCCATTTGCAGTTTGCATTAGGAGGCTGAAGCGGGTTAGATGGAGGGCGGGGAGGGCATTCGCCCCCCCTGGCCCCCTATACGGCACGCTACTGAACAGGAGATGAAATTTAAATAGCTAGGCATAGAAATATCAGGATACGGTGACATCGAGGCGGAGGTAAGAAACCAAGCAGCTAAAGCAGCACGAGCCTCAGCTTACCTGAACGATACAATCCTCCCAAAACAAATATATCGGAATCGAGACTAAATCCCGAATCTACAAGGCGGTCATCCGACCTATATTAACATACACAGCGGAAACTAGACCAGCAAAATAGGTTATTATTCATTATTTCTTGGATACTCCCATAATACGGTATCTTTTAACTACCTCAGAATTTCCCCCTGGCGAATTTTGAACACATTCCATTATAATATAATTTTCCTTCGCCATTTTGTCAAGAATTTTTAAATTAGGATTTTGTCCTTATTTAATTTTCTTACTTTTTATCCTTATTAGGAGTTGGAGACATAAATGAAAGAAGGCTAGGATTGTTTTTATAATATATTAGAAATATAAACGTGTTTTTAACATAAAAATGTATCACTATGAATCTAAAAGCACGAAATAATATTATTTCGAAATTTGAGGAATAGAGGTATCTACAGATACATCGAGCACAAAAAGAATGTTAGAAACCACTGAAATGTAAATAGTGTGCAGGATCGCTGGAAAAGCACTTTTTGACAGGGAGAGAAGCGAGGACATTAGAAGAACATGTAAAATACACAACGTAAATGAATGGATACTGGGAAGAAAGGGAGAGTGGAACAAACACATAGATCGGATGAATGACGACAGAATGGTCAAAATAACTAGAGACAAGTCGCCCTTAGGGCGTCGAAGCGTTGAAAGACCCCGCAAGAGATGGAACGACAACCTCTCTAATAATTGAACGGCAGAGGATACAAAGAAAAACAAGCAATCTGCTTACATTAAAGAAGGAAGAAGAAGAAGAAGGTTGTAGATGCTAATATTTAATAGTGTTTTTTTGTAAAAGAGACATAATTTGGACCAAAAATTAAGAATAATAATAGTGAAATAAGAAACTGAATGACTAACTGTATGTTCCGTTTTATTTCTAAAAAACAACGTCTACAAGTAAAATATTTTAAATAAGGAATAAATGTATAGTAGGAAAATAGCAACTATTAAAGGCATATTTTCTATGAGTGTGTGAGATTTAGATTCCAAAAATATTGAAAGTTTTTACGAAATATCTATCAATTTCACGACTACGATGACATCGACGTACAACCAAAATTAATAAAACCGAAATGTAGGTAATATTTATTATAAAAATAAACGAAATTGGATGCAATTAGAATATATATTACGATAAAAAAATTATGCAAATAAAGAAATTTCAAAACGCATGATATGTCGTAAAATGTAACCAGGCTAATTATGTAACACGATTTGTCAATTACTCAACAGGCGGTCATCATCAGTTTCACTGATCAGTTTTAATTTTATTTAAAGGTGTGGGTCTATATGTTGTCAGTTAGGTGAAGGCGCCGCTAAATTTTGAACTAGGGATATATCAATGATTTTTACAAATTGAAATCAGGGCAGTTAAATTTAGAAGCATACCCTGGACAAGAATATTATGAAAATTGGAATTCAAAGGTATTTATTAAGGAAAGGTACGTTTGCCACTAATTTACCAAAACAAACATCGGGAATTATTTATTTAAATATTAAAAACTCTCACAAACATTCCAAAGACAATTAATTTGAAGTTATGGTATCGTCCATAAATTAATAAAAAATTCCCTTATGATGTATTTCATCTCTATTATCAGACTATTAAATCAAAGCAAAATAAGAAACTAAGTTTTAATCTATGTCCTGTAACATTAACATTGCCCAATTCCTATCTTGAAATAATTCCAGCCAAATATTGAATTCTTAAAGGTTGGACTAAATGTTCAATCACGAATCACTATAATTAGAAAATATTTACTAAACTAACTATACTAAATCAATAAGATAGCTGGTGAAGTAAATATGTATTTATATAGCCAGTAAATATCTACAGGTTTAAGCGCAGTAATCTAAATGAATCTCATGGCAGCTATAATATCATTATGTCACTAAATCAATGAAATAACCAATGATGTAAATACATATAGATCTAGCCGGTCAGTATCTACGGGAGAAAACGAATTGAGCTCAGTTCGATAGCGGTACTAAGGCGAAAAAATATAGTTGCAAATGGCAGTTAAATAAAACCGTTCATTGCTATGAGGCGTACAGCTGATTACAGTAAAAACATATTGTTCTGTAAGTGTAATACACAAATAAATCAGATAATCACGAAAGCATTATCGAGATATTTACTAATTAAGGTAATACTATATCGGTAATAAGGAAAGTCAAAATCAAATAATCGACAAAGATAATAAATGACTTAAAGCCATCCAATGATAATTTCAATAACTCAATTACGGTAAACTACTCGGATAATGATAATGGGTATGATCGAGGGTATGATATACTGACCTACAGTCAAGTAAAAGTATACTCGATGAACCTAACATTAGCTAAATAGATTCTGCACTCGAGATAATATTAGGTGTGATAATTACAGTAAAAGTAAATCAATTATTTATCATAACATTTTCAAAATGAATTCTTCACTTGAGATAATATCAGGTGTGATAATTACACTAAAAATAAATCAATTAATTATCATAACATTAGAAAAATAAATTCCCTACTCGAAATAATATCAGATGTGATAATGAGTAATGCAAATATCTCTAAAAAATATATGGTAAGAAACAGGCATAGATATGACACCCGATAATATATAACTTAAAGATATTGATCAGTAGGCTCAGGAATAATTGAGGTTAAGCTATTTAAACGAAAACGAGAAGTGTCGATAATACGTAGATATAAGAAAATAGACGACTACAGTCGTAACAGTGAATTCATAAATAAAAATGATAAATATCGATACTAGATACGATATATGAAAGCAAACGACCTACAGTCGTTAAACAACAACTAACAACAAATTCATTAAACAAAAGCTGCCCGCCGCGGTAATAGGTACGGAATAAGAAGATAGCTAGACGACCTACAGTCGTTTAACATCAAATTCATTAAACATAATAGCAATAAATAAAGATATTAGAGATAGTAGCAGTTCTTTAATTGAAAACAAAATAGAACCTACTTGTTTCTTGTAGATTATGCCGACGTGAATTTTCCACCATGTCGTCATATCACTTCGATACGGCTAATGGAACCGGGAACTCGCTCGATCGGCATAGGAAGACCACTCACGGATGTTCAGCCCCACCACCCACCACGAACCTAACGTCAGAAAAAGAAGAAGAGAGTTTTAACGATTGCAAACTCGATTTTCGATACCGTTTTCGACGATCGTGATTTTCGGGAATCACTGAGTCGTTGGCGTCTCTGGCCTTTGGCCACCGCTTACCATTTAATCGATTAGTCAGTTCGTCAGTTAAGTGTTGAGTGTTGAGTCTGAGTGGCTTAGTTGTTTAGTAGTCGGCATCGATTGGGGTTTGGGTTTGTCAAACGTTACCTAGTTGAAGAAAAATTAGAAGAGTGGAAGGAGCAAAAATTAGAAACTGATAAGAGGTGGATGGAAGTTTTTAAATATTTTTCGGAACAAGATATGTCTTATAAAATTTTTTAAAAATTCGTAGAATATTCTTTAAGTCTACCAGGCACAGATGCAGTCACTGAACGAGTAATAATGGGCGTAAATAAAATATGGATGATTAAAAAAAACTCACAGCTCACAGAAATATGTTTAAAAAAATTAATTTATATTGTGTATTTTTTTTATTTCTTAGTATGGATAATTATTAATTTATAAAAAAATAGTTTTTAAAATTTTCTTTTATTATTTGGTGATATATTTAAAAAAATTGGGCGTGGTACCGAAAAATTTTCGCATACGGCTCATTGCCTGCGGCGCCATCTATCTTATCCGTTCTTCCGTCCTGCATTGCACAAAAATTCTAGCCATCTTACTTAACCACCTTCTACATGCGTCAAGCGTTCATGGGAGAAACCCTCTTCAATTCCCTTAAAAAGGCATATTAACCACAATTGTCAAGAGGGCGCTCCAAACGTATTCATCTTTCGAGCGACTCGGAACACCGGAAATAAGGTGACGAGAAGTGAGGTAGCGAGAGTATCGATAACACAAATCGACCAGTAAAAGGGGAAAATCGCCCTACTGTATTTTGTAACATTTGCAACGCTACAAAAATTATATGATTTTCTTGACAAAACGACAAAAGAAAAGTTATAATAATGTAATATCAGACAACTACTCCAATTAAAATATATTTGACAACAATAATATGGTTTCTAGATGGTCTTAATTCATATTTGAAACTCTTTATTAAAATACACTTAAATAATCAGGTAAAAATTACTTTTGAAAATAATAATACAAAATTAAGAAGCAAACAATTATTTCATTACCTTAACTAGATTCTAGATTTGCGCAGCTGATATATTAAGTGTATTAGAAAATTATAAGTTAGTAGATTTTGTCAAACGGTGTTTTATTATAATAATTAAATAATCTCATAAAAGTGATAAAATAAAACTGTAATGTATTTTCATTATCCTTAGTAGAACTTGACAGCTAACAAATCATATTTGAGGGATTTTAAGGGCAACTCTGGAAAGCTTTGGTGCAATTCAAATTTAAACAAGAATCCCAAAAATGTGGCTGCCGAGTGCTTTTAAAATCATCCTAATCATAAACAGGCGATACGTTTTTCTGGATATCCATAATATATAACAACTATCAAAAATCGTTGAAAGTGAAACAAGGTATACCTCGTCCATTCTAACAAAATCGGACCATCATTCAGGCAAATCTGCGTCCATGTAGGAAGTTGTCCGACCGCTAATTCTATTTCTCATCGGCCGTGTTTACAGGCTCGCGCCTTTTGTAAAGGCGGAGATACAACTGTTCCAAAGGCATGTTCGTAGATGCGCTAAAAAATAAGGACACGATAAATTGTGCTAAATAAATTGTGGTACATGTCTTTCTACTAATGGCGCCTATAACCCTGGACGCGATTTGTGTATTGATATTTGGATAGTTTTCTCGTACATCAAGGGAAGTACGTATCTATCCCGACATTGCATTATTCCCAAACAGCAACTGGCCCGAAAATATACAGTTCAACAATAGAGATTCCGAACTTTTCGGGGCGATTTCGAAGATGCTACTTTTTTCGTATTTGTCCCGAACGTGCTTATCCCGAGAGAAGTGATGCCACGTTGGGTTAAGTTTTGTTTTTTGTAATTCATACCTCATACCTCCTGAAGAAATAAACCAGGGTTTGGGGAACAGACAAACGAAGCTCCGAAAATTCCCGAACGATCACCGCGCGACCTTTTGTAATGCTTGTAGACCACGCAAAACAAACACAAAACCTAGAAACAACGTCAGAATTCATATCGGCCTGAATTGAAGCACAATGCATTTTCGGATCAATCAGAACACTCGTATGTTATCTTCACGCATGGCCCTCTGCTCGCTTCGCTCGCTCTGGGGCGCAACCAAACAAAGAAACCCAAATTTTAAAGAAGAAACAAACATAACCTTTAAGAAAGCATGTCTTGCCACCCACCGACGGGACCCAAACCGCCCTTATCATAAGCGAAGGGTCTGACCACTGCACTACCATATTCTGACACTCATGGTATTTTATCTAGAACACGATGACATTCGGGAATTTTTGGAGCTCCGTCTGTCTGCTCCCAAAATATTTTAAGAAATAATACTTTAAAGCCTTAAAACGTGGCATCACTGCTTCTGTAAGGCACTGTCGGGACGTGTACGGTAAAGATACGTCAAGTTGGACTCGCCCTTTTAATTTTTTTTTTTAGGAATAAACTGTGCTTTTACTACTAATATTGGAAACTGTGCTGTTTTGCACTCAATGGTATTAAGAAAATGAGGGGGGGGGGGACTGAATGTTCCGCCTCCCATTTTTTCAGATATTTTATCAAACAAAAACAAAAATTAATTGAAATGACTTTTAGGGTGCTGAACTGTGCTGATCAGATTTTTAAGCTTAGTTTATGCTGAACCTTAATATTTTTCAAAACTAATACAGGGGAGCCAATTCGACGCTCAGCTCCCTATTTTTGAACTATATTTTCTCAAATAATACAAAAATTAAAGTAAATTTGGTGATTAGATTTTTAAGCTTAGTTTATGCTGAACCTTAATTTTTTAAAAACTATTACGGGGTGGTCAACTTGAACAAGAAATAGATTTCTGGTCCGTTTTCAAATGTATATAATGTATATAGAATAGAATACATCCACAATTACAAATAAAACTTATTCTAACTTAATATAAACATAGAATACACGGTAATTAAGCTAATACCCTAGGTTCATTTTATAGATAAAAAAATATATATGAAGGAAAAGAAGATACTGCACAATCTCCAAAGCAGAGCTTGACTGGAAAAGTCTACATTTTTCTGTCTCCTAAAACAGTATTAGTACAATTCTGTTTTAAACAAGCTTAGAATAGGTATACAATCCAATTTTAAAACAAAAATACATAAAAATAAAAATACCCTACACTACATAAACATTTGTTTTTTTTTTGTTTGCCCTGCAGGTTTCTATAGAGCATACATACTAAATAAAATTTTATCGCCCAAACATAATCATATATTTTAGACAAAAGTAAAGTAAAGTACTCCTGAAACACAATGTGGGCAATTATGAAATTATGTTGTGCTGTATGCTGATTAGCCATTTTGAAACTAAGCTGCCAAAATTTTGCTGCCTTGTTTTATTTTTCAGCTCATGTGGAAGAAGATTAAAAGTTTTTTGATCCGATATATGTATATAATCATTGTCCAATTGCTTTGTATACACGTGGTAATAAAATGATCTTCAATCTATTGTTTCTGACATTAATACCAATATGATTGGAAATGGGACTTATAATTTCTCGATCCTTTATGAGTTTTACTACTGAGGCCTTACAAAACATGTCCTTTACACTAAGAAGATTTGTATGTTTATATAACATGTAGGATGGGAATCGAATATCCAGATGGTATATTAATTTTATAATTCTTTTGTGAGCAATAATAATGGGCTTTAAGGTATTATCATAGGCTCCTCCCCATATATATATAATACCATACGAAAGATGCGACTGTACTAAAGCAAAATAAATCGACCTTAGAATATTTATATCTGAAATTCTTGATAGCATGTTAAACAAGTAAAACAGAGATCGTAACTTAAAAAGTTCCAAGCAAGCAGCAACGTCGAGTTTTTTATCCTTTTCTTTAAGTCCGTGGACCATCAACTTATATTTTCTTGCTTTTCGTGCCTCCCTGTTGAGTTTGTGCTTTAGACTAAAAACCTCCTCCTTTAAATCCTTGTTTTTTGCCTTCAGTTCTTTAATTTCGTCTCGCAGCTCCTCTTGTAGGTTGCGGATTTCCGCAGTCAGTGCTTCCCTACTTTGTCTAATATCGTCCTTTAATTCTTGGTTTGAACTAATTAGTGATTTTAATAAATATTTTATGTCACCATCAGCCATTTCATTCAAAAATAATGCTTATAAAATAGAATATCAAAATAATCGTACTACTGCAAAAATACGTTTTTATCCGATCGGACGAAAAACTATACCTTTCCGATGTGTTTTCTCATCGCAAAAGTCATGATTCCAGTATATTGTATTCGTTGCTTGGCAACATGTAATACCTGTACGTACAACATTTCCGTCCTAGGCCGGGATTATAAAATTTCTGTCATATTTAAACACCTTGTTTGTCAGATCTGACGTTTATCAAAAGCAAGATTTAGCTGTGGTTTCCCTAGTTACGTAATAAACTCCAACCTCGCTCGATTCAAAACTTGATATTATGTTGAGTTTAAATTTAAAACACCGTTTTTATTTAGAGTAATATTTGGCTCTATTTTTATAAATACGTATTATAATTAATTCCGATCGGATTAAAAAAAATAGTATGTGCAACTCGTAGGAAAAGCACATTCCTGGACTCTTGTGTTGCTGGCCTCGGCTGCGCCTCGTCCAGCAATTACCACAATCGTCCAGGAATGTTTTGCTTTCCTC
>JAEQML010080240.1:0-11668 GCA_016904865.1 Pissodes strobi | reverse complement strand
ACCTTTTACAATATTTGCAATTTTTTCTTGTGGCCCTGAAATAAAAATGAATTGTAAAACAAAATAAATAGAATCAGCAAAATGTAAAATACCTTTTAGTTTTACCGCATTGGCCCAAATCGGTCTTCTGTAAATAATGATTTGTGGTTTTTGCTAACCTCGCTGTTAATGCACTTTCTTCTTCAGGGATATCCAACAGAGAACAAACAATATTCCTTCTTAACCCATTAGTGCATAAGATCCGATATATCGGATGTCGTATTTATGCCACCCTACTTTTGTATAAGCCTAAACTGGCTTTTGTAACAGGCGTTAGTGACATGTTTCAGGTGTAAACTTCTTATTTATTTAATTTTTACGGTGCGATAAATGCCTAAAAGAAGTTAAAACTGCACTAAAAGCAACATGGATCCATGGCTCTATTCAACGACACGACAAGGGCAAGTATTTTCGATTTTACTTTAATTTTTTGACAACGTCGACCTCAAAATTAGTGGAATTTGCATGTGTAGTAAACCACCTGACATGATCGAGTAGTAATCTGCTCATAAATTTACAATATTATGTAAATATGTGAGCCTAAAATTCAAATCCGATATATCGGATTGTATGCTTTATTGCCAACTTTTTCCGTATGCGAACTATCAAAGATAAATTGACACTTTTTATTTATGTGCCATAGTATCATTGTGAAATACGTCACACTTCTTAAAAAACCTAGTTATTTCATGATTTCATGAAATTCCCCAAATTAACTCGACTTTTCCGGAAGTGACGTATTTGACTATTTCACCACGATAGAACAATTATATACTTATATGAAGCGACAAGGAAACTGTTTTTGGGTTAGGAGGTGATAACAGTATCACCTCCTAACCCAAAAACAGTTTCCTGATAACGACTTCCAGAATACCTCCTACTAAAGGATTTAAATTATTTTTCGACAACTACTTTTCGTACGTTAGCCTATTTCGGCATGACATTTGACACAACTTGGTTACTGCGCGACTGGCACTATTCACAACAATAAAAATTGCTGTAATTCAATCTTTACTATTCCAAAAATATAATAGTGGCATGGGCGGCGTTGACAAAATGGATCAGTTGTTAGCCAAATATAGAACCAGAATATGGTAGTCTATATTTTGTTACTTGCTGGATGTTTCAGTAACCAATGCAGGGCTGTTGGTGAAAAGGATATATATGTCCTATAGAAAAAGATTGTGATTCTTTGATAAATTTTCGAAGAAACCTAGCAAATTGTCTCATCAAAACACACGGCACTCAACCGATGAAAGGAAAAATACTACAGAATTCAGGGAACGATGTTCGTTACCATGGTCGCGATCACTGGCCAGACTATGTAAATACTGAAAGATTGTGTAGAAATTGCGGCAGTAAGAACAAATTTATTTGCCCCAAATGCCAAGTTGGACTGCATCCAAAACATTGTTTCAAAAATTATCATACATTTTAATTTCTTTATCTAGTCAGTTTGCATCCAATCCGATATATCGGATGACCTGTATTTTTTGTTTTTGGTAAGAAAAAATAAACTTTTGATACATTTCCTTTATGTTGTAATAAAATATGTCAGAATTAATAAAAATAACATTATTTTTGATCTTGCTAAACTTCATGCACTAATGGGTTAATTCGTCCCATTTCATTTTTCTTTATTCCTTCCTTATTGGCTGGCAGGAACGTCAAACTGGTGAGAGAAGTTTGATTACGGGGAGTGACGCCCCCGCCATTCCGAGTTGCCATGGGATATGGCCCATCAAATCCCATCGTCCTCCCCCAGGCTGGAGAACACCAAAGTACAAAGTCTGGGGCTGATCAATGACAGTTTGTGACAAGAGGGGCTGCATTGTATTGGCTGGCAGGAACGTCAAACTGGTGAGAGCAGTTTGATTACGGGGAGTGACGCCCCCACCATTCCGAGTTGCCACGGGATGTGGCCCATCAAATCCCATCGTCCTCCTCCAGGCTGGAGAACACCAAAGTACAAAGTCTGGGAGCTGATCACTGGGGAGTGATCCAACAAACCCCATTTTTACCCCTGTCAGACTAGGGACCGCCAAAGGAATGAGTCTGAGGCCGATGCTTCGAGTGGAAGCGGCCCTAGGTGGTAGATGCATAAGCCTACTCGCATCGTCCGGTGAAAGACCACCCCACCAGAATTGGGAAGCGCTAAGTGGTTTTCCCAAATCACGTTCCGCTTCCGCGCTGGTGGTCCCGGGTTTCACAGTAGGAATATATGGACATGATGGTGCTTCCAGGATCAAAATATTCCGGAGGTAAACTCCCCGGCCATTCGGATCTCCGGGCGCTGGGTGGCCCTGGGAGCCCTTCATTCCGCATTTTACAGACAGCAAAGATACCGAACCAATTTAGAATAGATTTCTGCAACATAAGAGGCCTAAATACAAACATAAATTCGGTACACCAACATCTACAAGCAAATAGACCACACATATTAGCCCTTACAGAAACACAAGTATGTTCTACAACAACAACAGTGAACTACCTCTATCCTGGTTACGACTTACATACCCGATTTAGATATAAGTTCGGAATATGCCTTTTTGTCCGAAGCGACCTTTCATGTCACCGCGAGGAAACACTCGAACCGAACAACCTTGACGTCATGTGGCTCAAGTTCACCGCCAAGGGATTAACCAAGTTTATATGTTGTCTCTATCGCCCTCCGAGCGATAGAGCCTACCAAAGCTTTTTCTCAACACTAGCTACCACCTTTGACTCAATACAGGTCGATCAGCCCAGTTCAGAAATAATCGTTCTGGGAGACTTCAATGCCCACAACACCAACTGGCTCAAACATCACAACAAGACCGACAACGAAGGTAGAGAAGCTGAAGCATTTGCCATCAGCTGCGGGCTTACTCAACTTGTAGACGAACCAACTAGAATCTCAGAGAGGGGCGAATTCGCCGCCCTCCTGGATCTTTTTCTGACCACCAATCCTGACCAGTACAAGGTTACAGTTGGTCCGCCATTAGGTACCCCCGACCACAAACTTATTACAACGGTTTGTGAATTGCTCATACAGAAGGATCCACCATTGCCTCGCAAAATCTGGCATTACAATTCTGCAAACTGGGACGATCTAAGGCAGTTTTACCTAGATTTTCCTTGGCTCGACGTCTGCTTTGCCGCTGACGACCCGTCAGACTGCTGCGAAGGGATCATGCAAGTGGTCTCCTCAGGAATGGAAGCATACATCCCAAATTCCATCAAGTTACCATCAAAAGGAAAGCCCTGGTTCGACAAAAGATGCGAAAGAGCTGTAGGAAGGAAACAGCAAGCCTATAAGTACTGGCAGCAAAACCAGACCGCTGACAATCGCAATTATTTTGTCGAAGCGAGAAACGAGTGCAAGCGTGTGATCGACGAAACTAAGGACAAACACAATCAAAGGATCACGAATAAACTTTTGCAATGCCCCAGTGGCTCCAGGAATTTCTGGTCGGTAGCAAAGGCAGTAAGTAACAACTTTACAAAAACGTCTCTCCCACCTTTGACGGACGAACGTGGCATCACGGCGACTACAGCCAAGGAAAAAGCAAACATGCTCGCCAAAATGTTTTCATCGCACTCTACCTTAGACGTGCCCCAAAGCAAGACTCTCCCCACTATACCGAACATCAATACCACCATGGCAGAAGTCAAGTTTTCTCATCGTGATATTCGCAAAATCCTTAAAGAACTAGATACGCAAAAGGCATCAGGACCGGACGGAATACCTGCCATCGTGCTAAAGAACTGCGCCAACGAACTAACACCTGTTTTTTCCAGGCTTTTTTCTCTTTCTTATAGAAAAGGGATTTACCCATCCTCTTGGAAAGTCGCTCGAGTGCAACCTGTTCCAAAAAAGGCAAGAAAACCACGCCCTCAAACTATCGCCCGATTGCCTTGCTTCCAATAATCTCCAAAGTCATGGAACGTGTAGTCAACCAGCAACTACTCAAGTACCTCGAGAGCAACAGAATAATCAGCGATAATCAATACGGCTTTCGCAAAGAGAGATCGACAGGAGATATATTGGCCTATGTCACTCATATATGGAGTAGGGCAATTGAAAACTACGGAGAGTCTCGAGCGATTGCGTTGGATATTTCAAAGGCATTCGACAGAGTTTGGCATGACGGACTGCTCAACAAACTGCCGTCCTTGGGACTGCCCGCCTCTCTCTGCAGCTGGCTGGCCAGTTTCCTTAAGAACAGATCCCTACACGTTGCAGTCGATGGACACATCTCGGACACATTCGCCATCAACGCGGGCGTGCCTCAGGGCGCAATACTTTCACCAACTCTGTTCCTCATCTATATTAATGACCTGCTGATCGAAACGAATAATCCTGTTTACAGTTTTGCAGATGACAGTACCCTTGTCTCCCACTTTAGATCAGAAAAACCCTTACCAGCGACTGAGACTCATCACCGCAGACAGGAGCAGATTACAGCAATTAATCAAGACCTGGAGAAAGTTCAAACTTGGGGCGACCGAAATTTGGTCCAGTTCAATGCAGCAAAGACCCAAGCAGCAACGTTTACTAAGAGGGCCAATATAGCGGGCCCTGACATCATTATGGCAGGATCGGCCATTCCTTCATCCTCGTCAATCGGGCTGCTGGGTGTCTCGGTCAACAGCAATATGTCATGGCATGACCATGTTGCTAACATCGCAAAATCAGCCTCCCAGAAGCTTGGTGCGCTATTTCGCAACAAAAAACTCTATACACCGCAGCAGTTGCTCTTGCTGTACAAAGCGCAAATAAGACCGTGCTTAGAATATTGCTCACATATCTGGGGTGCCGCACCAAAGCATACCCTAAAGCTGCTGGATTCCATTCAGAAGAGGGCTGTGCGTCTCGTCGGCGATCCGGAGTTGACCCGGAATCTGGATAGTCTCGAACATCGCAGACATGTGGCCGAGATGTCTCTGTTTTACAGATACTTTCACGGCAGATGTTCTCAGGATTTGGCCCGCATAATCCCGCCCCTGGCAACTCCTGTCAGGCGGTCCCGTCATACGGCAGGAGCGCACCAGTTCGTCGTACAACTAGAAACACCTAGAACATCGCTTTACCAGAATTCCTTTGTCTGGCGCACTGCATCACTGTGGAACTCACTTCCAGGACATCTGTTTCCCACTAATTACAACCTACAAATATTCAAGAACCGTGTCAATCAACATCTTCGCACAGCGCCATAGGATCTACCTTTAGTGTGTGTGCCACTGCCATAAAAAAAAAAAAAAAAATAAAGCACGGATGAGATAAGCGTTGTTCCACCGGATGATTAGTCTGGCTTTACCACATCTTCATCCTTTCTATTTTTCCGATGGTACCATATTAGCCAAAAATTTTGAAGACGAGCAATAAACATCCCGTTTGTCTGTCGACTTTAGAGCTGTCACCCCCCTTGTTAATTTCAAGAGACTTGCATTCTCCACGTTTTAACTTACCAATTCCAATCTCTTTGGGAATCCCTTTTCGCTTTTTACGGTAAGTACCTACAAAATATGTATTTTGATCAATCAACTGATTTATGAGAGGTGCATAAAATTCTTCCATAGCCTAGATATGTGCTCGTCAGGGGCATAACAATATTTGTGGCAATGCTTCCAAGATTGACGTCTTGTTCATTTTTTCTTTCAGCGTACGGTATGACCTTGTAATCCAACTTGATCACAAATTTTAAATAGTTTCACACCATACTTATGTGATTTGCCAGGTATATATTGCTTAAAATTTAACCTGTCGTAAAAGGTACCATTGATTCATCAATTACAAAGTTCTGATCTGGTATTTTAATTTTCTGAATTTTTTCTTGCAAACGATCAAGCAGGGGCCGTATTTTACAAAGTATATCACCATCAACATCTTCACCAAAGTGCCAAAATCGTAGTAGTAGTTGAAAACTATTTCGGGTCATGAACGATGGCATCTCATTTTTATATAGTTTTTCTCCTTACCAAGGTGCCCTCTTTATTATATATTCTCACCTGGCGTAGATCGATCCCTAATCTGAGCAACATAACCTGCACGCCAACCCAGGCGTGGCGTCATTGTTTTAAAACGTGACAATAAGAACAGGTTAGGTTAAACAACGTTTACGCTTATCACTATTAGATATTCTCATCATCTTGATTATTTGAGGCATTTAATTTTTTGTAGCTTTTCCTGAAGAGATTTCGTAATTCCGCGACTTTTCCACTCGCTTTCTTCAGTTGGTCTACTATTAGGTCGTTGGCAAGTTGTTTCAAAAAAAATTTCCTGTTTTTGACCTTGTTTCTATTTCTTATAAAAATTACTTGCGAATCGATCCCACTGACATTTAGCATAGTATGAAAAACTGTCTGTGGCCAAAGGCGAGTGCTTCATGCCACATTATAGGTGGCCCACATTATATCAACCTGATTAGTATCGTTGTAAAACGTGATGATTTCTGGCTTACGATCATCTTGTGAGCTCGCGTCAATAGCTGCATCATAATAAAGACCCGAAATCAAAAAAGGGAAAAATATTTTAACTTTTTTGGAATGTGAGATATTATGGTTGGAGCATTTGTAAATCCAAACAGGCTGCCTTTCTCCTCTCTCTTATTAGTATTTACGAGTTCCAGAGGAAGTTCCCAATTATTATTTTTCATTGTTCCACCATAGGGCAATTTTTTTTCACATCTGTTGCCAAAGAAACATCAGCAAGCCGATAATTGTTTGCGATTGTGTTGCGTCCTGCTTGATATAACGGTTCTGCAAGCTTTTTTACAACATCGACCGACCTGTTGCTAATTTGATAACGACAGTGGGGTTGCTTTCCCGTATTGATTTCAAGGTTTTTTTGTATAATAATGTCGAAAATCTACCACAGAAAAAATTTTGATTCCGTATTTTGCTGGTTTTGAGAGAATGAGTTGATAAAATCCACATCTACCCTGAAACAGCACAGCATTTCATCAATAGTCACAGACTGTCCAACAGAGTAAAATTTCTTACAGTTCAAGGCAAATAAAGAAAATACTTCTCGAATCGGGCCAAGACTATTCTCTTCCTTTCTAATATGTCTGGTAGTTTTGACATCGAACCTCATACAACGCAGAAGCAACTTGAAGCGTTTTTTGCTTATCACCATGCGATTTCATCTCTGTTTTATCATCAATTTTGCATGTTAGAAAACAATTCCACAACTGATCTGTTGGCTTAGCTTCTTTTGCGGAACTCTTGACTCTAGGAATATGTATGAGAATCTAGTGCTTCTTCCCTTTCACACTTTAAGAACTAATTGATGTACGCCATTTTGTATAGATCTATCTTTTCCAAGACATTTATTTGTATCGTCCTCTTCGCTAACTTCATTCATAGTCGGAATCATCTGCGGCTATACATTCAACAACATCACAGTTCTCTTGACAAACTTCATCATCAATGTCTCAATCATCCTGAAGAACTTCTACATGAACTTCACTTTGGTCTTCAAAATCATCTTCTTTCGGGAGCGCAATGTACATCTGAGCTAAAATTGAAGATTTGCATATATTATTGAAATCAATTATGAAAAATATCTTATATAACCTACCTTATAGCGTGAAATTGAGAAAGGAACAATTATATAATTAAAAATGAACAGTTAAATAACGACACACAATAATGACCCCAAACGGCGCAATGTAACTAACTCCCCGATAAATACTCAGATAACTCGACAACATAAAATTAAAAATTGTATATGGATAAACATCATCAAAACAAGTGCTAATTACGTTCGATATCGAAACTAACATAAATTGAAAAGAGCTTGGATCTGCGTTATCAGAAATCTGAATCACGCAGCTGGAATTTACTCGACTGAATGAAATATCTTATGAATTTTTAGTTGAAAGGAGGCATGATAAAATAGAGGTGACAATAATGGCAATAAGCAAAAAATTAATGAACAAAGTTAATATATGAACGTTTCGTTATAATTAAAAACGATAAATCCTCCAATAAATCAAGAAGCGAATTTTGCTGAACTGTTTTTTTTTTATTTAAATAGTTGTCTTTGTAGGTCATCTTCGTTTTTGTAAATTATTACTGGGTCGTTAGCATAGCAAATTATCTTAATTTCCTGCCTTCCTATATCGCTTTTCATTAATCTCTACCAGCTGTTTTCCCTCTTTGATGATTTCACGCATAAAAAGACTGTCTCCCTGCTGCCAGCCAACACTGGTATTAGATCAAAGATTAAAATTTAAATGTAGTTATGGCATTGTTTGTAATTAATTTCTTGAAAATGAATGCGTTAATAAAGATAAAACAGGTAAAAATTAAAATAAAAGTTCAATTTACACTCGGATTTATCAAAATGAATGTAAATATCACTAAACTTAGGAGTACTGTCCCGATTTTAATGACCGTAACAGAACATAATAACATGTATTAGAAAATATATATAGGTATAGAAAAGTTGTGTTTATTCTATAGCTACTCATATTGCTTTATTTACTGTTTGTTTATATTTTTTGTTTTTCTTTTTCAGGTAAGTATCCAACTGCAGTAATGGATTTGCAACTTAAGTGTGACTAAAGCCGGTAAGGTAGGAAAACTTTTTTATGACTACAAAGTGCCTACAAGTACAATACTTACTACCCAAAACAAATAGCATTTAAAACTTCAAATATTTAACTTCAGTAAACTCAGTACTTGCAGATATCACGAAATAAGCATATTGGTATATGGATATAAAAGTAGAATTATCAGAACATAATGGAATAAGTAAATAATCAATCAATGATGAAACGAATACTTTTCATTTGTTTCCACTGTTTTAAATTTTCAGGTTAATTTATTAACAAGTTTTTAAAACATGAAAACCTTTAGAGCAGTCGATTTCCAGATTATTTAAAAATTTGTTTCAATATTCCTACAAGAGAATTAGGATTTTTCGGGGATTTTTCCTGACTACGCTCATGATAATTCTATCATAATTTATGAAGGAGTTGATATGCAAGAAGAATTATTGTTCTATCTTTTTTTTCGTCACCTCTCATTCGCGTTAGAGAAATGACGCAGTAGTTCGAACTGCCGGTATTTTAAGTGTCGTTATGCCGGGGCCTAATCCATTCCATAGACTAAATTTAAACTTTTATAAATAAGTCATGCATTTAGCACATAGTAGAAACAATACCATTGAAACCCACTAAAGAGAAAGCTTTCTCCTTAGTGGGTTTCAATGGTATTGGATCTTGCTTATAGCCGATTGCCTCTAAGTATTTAGCTCAAGATTAAACTGACAAAATTTAATTCGATATTGGCTTAATTTTGAGTTAAATACTTTGGTGCAATTAGGTATAAAATGATTTTAGGCGAACAAACCCATCAAAATCAGGGTAAGATTTTGACGTCATAATGTTTCCTTTATTAAATGTGTGCTTTTCAGGAGTGATTAAATATCACCTTGAATACCATTTCTTCCATCCAACCTTGCCAATTCGTTCAGTCCATACAGTCAACTTGATATACCTGCAAATATTCTTATAATTCTTTCTCAAAACAGATAACTAGCCCTAAGAATAATCAGCAGCATATTTCGTTAATGTGAAGTTATCCATAAAATCTCAACCATAAAATCTTGGGTACACCCAAAATCTACTATTTAATTCAAGGCCGGAAATATGTATTATATAACGAAACTGAAGATGATTTCACAGTGTAATATTTACTAGAAGCAGAGACATGCTTTTGTGAGTGCCATCTGTAGAAAATGAAGATTCATACTGCCAGACACATCATAATAATTGTTGATGTGAGTCCATGATACTTTGTAAGATGGTTAGGCACACTATGGAGAAACCCCCAGAGATATTGTGGTGGATTACCACCCCATAAGAATGTCAGAAAAAAAATAAACATGATCATGTACCACATAATTCCTACGACATATTATATTTCAAACATGTGGAAACTAGCCAAGTATATGTGCGATCATGAAATTTCGCAGGGTAATTAGATGCGCAAGCGAGAAGCCCCAGCAGTAATGTGGTTGAATATCACCCAATCAGAAAGTTGACAAAGTTTAAGAATGTTCACATAGCGCATAATTCCTAAGACCTAATATTTTCAGAGCAGTGTGGAACATTAGTTAAGTCAGTGTGTATTAATGAAATATTTGAGGATGGTTATGGAGAAGCTCCCAGTGATATTTCAGTTGATTGTCAGCCCATCAGAAAAGTCAGAAAATTAAAAATCAATATTATTCCTGGATGTATTATATTTCAGAATAGTGTGAGGACTCTGAGGACTAGCCAGGTTGTTGTGCGTTAATGACATTTTTTAGGTCGATTAAATTCAAATTCAAATTGAAATTCTACATGACAATCAAATACCTCTGGGCGCATCTTTATAGAATACTTTACTCAACTCCCAAAATTTGATAATCGCACATCTGCTTGGTTAGTGTCCACACTACTGTGACATATTCTGAGAAATTATGCGATACATAGTTATTCTTTTAACTTTTCTGAGTTTTCTGATGTGATTGCAATCTACTACAATACCTCTGAAGTTCTGGAGTCTTCCTTAAGGTGTGTTTTCGCTGGAGCGTTCGGCCGCCGCGGCTGGTGGCGGCGATCGAACGCAGCTATCGATCTCCGCCGCAGGGTGGTTTCGTTGGCGCGTCTGTATAGAGCGCGTTGCACTCGTTTCAGTTCATAGTTCGTACTTCATATTGAGAGCGCCAATTAAATTTTTTCAAAGTAGACAATGAACGTTAAAAATATCATTTGCACGCTTTTGATAGAGGAAGAGGAAGCTGAAGAGTAGATGTTAAGAGAAGCAACAAAGAGGCAATGTACATAATACCTTCAAAAGACGAACTACTGAGGGGTATTTTAGTTTACTTATTGACAGACATTTAAAAGAAGATGAAAAAATATTTAGGGAATTTTTTCGTTTGAATCGTGAACAGTTTGATTTTGTTTTGGCTGCTATACATGACTTAAAGAAGCCTGGAACAAATTTTTTCCATGCATTTTCTTTTATTGTGTAGTTCTTATAATTTTCGTCTTCATAGTGAAATAAAGCGGGATACTTTTGCACTTCCTCTAGTAAAACTTCGTCTTCAGTGACCGAAAACCGAGCCATAGTGCCCAGCGTAGAGGTGTGTCGGTCCGGATGGACCCGGTCCAAATGAACGAATCCAGTAACGGAACGAGTCGGACCGAATCCATCATATCATTCGGACCCGGTCCACTACCTGCTTTAACTACGGTGCGAGGACTGCAAGCGATGTGGTGGTGAATCGGTTCGGGTGAAGCAACGATTTATAGGAGTCGAGTTCCTTGAATTAATACAATTCGGTCCGAGTCCGTAGCGCCGCTACGAATTTTGTTTGAGAAACCAGAGAAACCTTTTGCGTAATAATGGCGTATGCATTTGTTATTATAAGAAAATTTTTAATGGTTGCTTTTGTTTTAAAATTTTAAATAATATTTTGTCTACATTAAAAAAATTTAGTACAATAGATATTTTTAAAAAAACTAAGGAAAATAGCAGACATTTTTTAAAACAAAATATATTTATATTCCTTTATACAGTGTGTCCACTTAAGTTCGCACCATATGGGAAACTTTTTTATTATCAATTTTACGAAAAAAAGTTATTC
>JAEQML010080239.1:0-11668 GCA_016904865.1 Pissodes strobi | reverse complement strand
TAGTACCATAGAAAAAAGGGTTTATGAAGACGATTGATACTAGAATAAGCCATGCAAATATGTGTGAAACTATGCACAAATGACAGCAAGCATCATGAGAAGCACTATCTGCCAAGCTTTGAGCGAACAAGCAACCCGTCAAACGACAAAAACTACCATGGAACCCTTTAGAAACAATCAGCCAAATTTCTAAGTAAAAATTCTGGAGATGCAAAGCCTGAAGAGTCACCAATCACCAGCAAGGCCAACAACCACCTATTTATTTATTTATAATGAATTGCCTTAAGATACTTGATATTTGACCCAAAACTAATACTAACCTAGCAATATATACATATTTACAAATAAATACCTATATACCACCGACTAAGATGGTACCTAACAAGCGTCCACCTAAACCTAAGATAACTGAATAAATGATATGCTTCAGGCAGTCCTTGCTGGCGTGGGGGGAGGGGGGTCGTCCTAGGGTCCTAGTCCTTGTCGTGGTTCTTTAGAGCATCACCTCGTGGATCATCTTGTGGATCTTCCTGAAACATTTCTTCTATGGTCATCCTTCCTATATTCCTAGTCATTTCTTGCGGCCTCATCGTGTACCTGAAGAATTTCGTCGCTCTCTCCTGTATTCTCTGTTTTAGCGGTCTTGACCCGGCTTCTCTGTACAGCTGTCTCGTCGTCTTCAAATCCTCCCATCTGTAATTCATGATCGTCCTTAGCAGTTTCTGTTCTAGAGTGAGTAGCGTCTCTATGTTGGTCTTTGCTGTGGAGCTCCAAACCGGCCGCGGCGCTGCATACATGGCTATTGATCTGACGTGGGTTTTGTAGAGTCTGATCTTGATGTTCTTGTCCAGTCTTGATTGCCTCATGATGTAGGGGTATACTGCGCTCGCTGCTACTCCTGCTCTTTTCCTGGTGATCTGCAAGTGGTCCTTGAATGTTAGCTTCGCGACCAGACGGTGTCCTTGAATAAGAATACTATTTGGTTATTCTGCTTCCTTGATACGTCATTGATGTATATGTTGAACAGCGTCCGTGTCCTTGATTTTGTCCCGTTGATCAGCGTTGTTGTCATCCTGTCCTTTAGGTAGCTCATGATGATTCTCATGATGGCCGATGATATCCTTGCTTCATTCATTTTGGTGGCCATGGCCTTCCATCATACGGTATCATAAGGCTTCTCCATATCCAAAAGTGCCGCAGTTCGAATTTTAATGAGGAAAAGCAAGAGCCATGCAGCTTGCGAGTATAGTGGAGCATTCAGTGACAACAAACAATACCAGGAAGACCACTCCTGGTGTTGTTTGTTGTCATTGAATGTTCCACTATACTCGCAAGCTGCATGGCTTTTGATTTTCCTCATTGAAATCCGAACTGCTCAGGTATGATGGTTCCTATTGTCTGAAGTTCTGCGTTGATCCTTTTGATGGGCACTCTTTTAAAGACTTTTCCAAGAGTGGGTAGCAGGCGGATGGGTCGGTACGATGAGGTTTGGCTTCTGTCCTTTTCTGGTTTGGCGATGACGATGATCCTGACAATTTTCCATTTCCTCGGGAAGTAGTGCAGTCTGATCGAGGCATTCATGATGTATGTTAGCTGGGCAAGGGTTTTATTTGGCAGGAATTTGGCCTCCTTCATGACTATTCCGTCCGATCCCGGTCATTTGGCCCTGCTTATGATCCTCGTTAGTTCTCTGGGGCTCGTGATTATTCTTCTCGTGTCTTGCAGTGGCAGCGCTGCGATCTCGTCGGTTGTGTTTGTCCTGTCATCTGATAGCTTCTCTGTCAAGCTGCTGATATTGCGGGGCTGTCCAGAGGTTGTTCCTGTTTGCACTCTTCCAGGTAAGCTGCTCTGTATTTAGGGTCACGTGTATAATGATATGTCCTGTGTAGTTGGTTCCTTCACGTGATCTGTTCCTAAATATGTTGAGGCGGCTCGTCCTGCTTGAGGTCAGGAACAGCCACCTAGAGAAGATCACGAAACTTGTAATTTCACGGCCCGAGACATCTATCGGCAACGTCATCTACACCTAGTCAAAGAGCCTTTCGAAAAGCAGCCAAAGTTTGATGAACATATCATACAGTATTCTATAAAGATATTTTTTAGATTTGTAGATCAGATAACATTACATATCAATAATGCAAACAATAATACGGTTTTGAGATGCATAGGTTTGCAGTTTTTTGGAGAGAGTTTCAATAATATTTTTATAAACAAGGTCAGCAATTCTACATAAGTCAACAAGCCAGAACGTAACAAAGCTACTGATGATATAATGTATTGTAAATTAGCCTAAGCTTCGTAAAATGCGACGTATCTTTCCAAATTGAGGTCTTTCTCTTTTTAAAACGTAGAGGTTTTGGCAAGCGTTGGAGTCCAACATTATTAGGGTGGGGGCATGCGTGAACTATTGAAAGCATTTGAACTACCAGTTAATTATCGCCCTTTTTTAAGTTTCAAGTTGAACTTTGATAAGGTTATGTAAACATTCAATGTTCCAATGGCCAGCCGATTTTGTTATATAAATAGTCAAGCGAACCATCAGGCCGACAGGCTTTGCCTACCAGCCTCACCATTATATTGCAGTCCACAGGGACGTGGTTTTTAGTGGTTCTACCGACACCTTAATACTCAAACACAACACAGGAGTTGCTGTACACAGGCACGTAATCTCTTCGGGAATACCCGCCTAAAGTATTAGAGTCCAATCCAGGATAGATCTATCAAAATTCTAAGTCTAGTGTTTTTAAAAGCTAAGTAGTTACAGTGCATTAAGTGCTGAATGAAATTAAGATAAAATAAGAAGTAGAGAAGAATGGAAAAAGAACATCGATTGCATTCTCAAATTGCAGCAAAGTGCTATATAATGGTATACAGACGGGTCAAGAACTGAAGAGATGACTGAAGCCGGAGTATTTGGGCCAGGTACCAAATTTTCCAAAGCAATGGGAAAATACTTGGATATATTCCAGGCCGAAATTAACGCCATAGTGTGCAGTTCAATAGCGACAGAATCTATAGCAAGAAATAGATTGCCAGCTATCAAAGCGCTGAGCTCACCAATAGTATAGGAATGCCTAGATGAGCTAAACGAACTAGGCATGAAAAACAAACCATCCTTTCAATGGATACCAGGACACGTTGGGATAGAATGCAAATTAGCAAAAGTAGGAGCACAAACTCCGCTTTTCGGACCGGAACCTTTCTGTGGCATAAGGATGCATACCTACAAGGAGGAACCTAGGAAAGAAGAATGAACCAAATGAATCAATCCATGGGCACGCCTTCCTGGGTTAAGGCAATCAAAGATTCTTCACCCTTCATTCAGGAAGATCAAAACACCTTATAACACTGAGTAAGAACAATCACCGCACCCTTACCGGCTTTATTATGGGCTACTGCCCGCTGAGGAGGCAACTGAGGAGAATAAAAATTGAAAAAGAGAACAGTTGCCGGTTCTGTTAGAATGGGTAGGAAACCCCGGAACACCTTCACGGAGTGCGAGGAGGTCGCTAACAGGCGAATAGCCTGCTTCTAGTGCTGCATCGTCGAACAGGAGGAACCTCCATCCATATAACCATACAGCCTACTTGCGTTTATCAAAGCACTGATACTGAATGAGGTACTTTGATTGACAATCACAACAATGGAAGCACCAAGGAAGGAGACACAATAGATCTATACAGGTCGCCGTGTACTAATACCTCCGTTCATAACCATAAATTAAAAGACAACAACGTTCTCAAAAAACTTTATTATAAAACATGGACCAAGATCTATAAGCAATTCAAACTATACCCCAGATCACCCAACTACAGATACGAAAGCGCATGAAATATCAAATCTCGATTTATGAGTTGAATTGCCCGCAAAAAGTAGTTTTAAACCTGCGGTTGGCATTTAGTAAAAGACTGGCCGCACCAATAACCAATTTTATTTATGTATATGTGACTATCATTATGGTATATTGTGCAACAAGTGCTCATGAGACTTTATGACACTCGCCTACGGCTCATGTCAGCAAACTGTCTCATTCGTGTAAAAAGTCTTTTCAGCACGTGTAGCACACTATACTTTTTCTACGACTGCTAGATACAGGGTGCCCCACTGGGAGTGTGGTAGAATAGTATATTGTGCAACAAGTGTTGAAAAGTGATTTTCACACGCATTGCATACTATACTTTTCCTACGACTGCAAATAATATTGATATTATATAATATTTATTATAATATAATATATCAAGCATCTTGTCTTTAAATTAAAATGTATAGTTTACAAAACCATACAAACACTTCTACAGCAATTTGTGTAACTAGTTGATGAGTTGGAAACCAATTTTTGGAGTTATTTTTTTCATATCTTTGGAAAAAGGCTCCATTCACCGGCGGTCTCCTCTTTTGGCTTTGCCTTCCCTCGAGGGAACCATTTTTTACATATTCGGAAAAGAGAACATACGGGGGTCAAGCCCTAGATTGGGGCCCCTTAAGGCTCATAACCCTGAAATGGGGCCCTCGGGGGTGAGCTTTTGAATGGGGCCCCCGGTATGGGAGCCTCATATTTGACACATTTGGAAAAGGGTCTCCCCCTGGGACGAATCCCTTAAGTGACGCTCCCAGGGGGCGAAACCCTAGAATGGGGCCTATAGTACGGGAGTCCAATTTTGTACAGATTTAGGAATGGAGCCTCCGGAGGCGAAACCCTAAAATTGGACCCCCTTTCTTAGAGATCTGGGAATGGGAGGACCTCTGAGGGCGAAAAATCGGTCGTGTTAAGACACCAATAGAAACAACACAATAAATCCCCTAGCAAAAGGGTTGTATTATATCACAATACTAAATGTGAAGTTTCTAACTGCACTTAGCGAACGTTCGCCTTACGAGCAAACCAGAAAAAGAACTCTCCCCCGCTTTCGTCAATTTGCCTTCGAGATTAAATGCTACGTCACAAGTAGTAATGGGTGGAAACATGCCGAGTGATTCAATACAAGGAATAATCCTAAGATATTAAGCGACCGAGCTCTCGCTTGTTATAATGGTAACATGATGGCGGAGGCCACAATTAATTCATTGAAATCAAGTGATTCAAGAAATACCAGGAGAATATTGCCTAACAAAACGATAAACTTTTAAAAATTTAAATCGACAGATGACCTTACGAGAACTAGTACATTCCTATTACTCCGTGGCGGAGGTCACAAAAACTGCTACTAAAATACGGATCAACGAGTCAAATGCAGCGTTTTTTGCAGGCTTCACTAACAAAATTCTGAAAAATATAAATCGATTCGCCAGCTGTTCATGATAATATGATACAAATCAAGCCAAGTTATCTCAATAATATTGTGCATCGTTTATCAACTAAAATAAATAGTCACAACGGATTATAAATATCAATACAAATATATAGCTAACTTATACTTAAAATATATTTAATTCATATTAGAAAAGTTGCATTTTCAAACGAATTGATAGCAGATCAAATTAATAAATTTAGAATTAATAAACCGATGCGTGCAAAATACAGCATCTTTTTCCCTAAAGGCAGCATATAAATGAAATTTCAAAAATATTTGACATTGGCAAAATCGAATTGTTACACTGTAGATAGGCAAAACCTGTTCAAGCCATTTACGACCATGAGTCATTCGCTGCGAAGTTTGTTGCACGCATTTAAATAGCCGCTCACGCATCTGTTTTGGGTTATCTGGGACTAAACCTCAACCGAAGAGACATACGTACTCTAGTAATGGGATACAGTACAAGTTTACCAATTATTTGACCAATAGGTATTGTTACTGTTGTAACGAAATGTCTGCTTTATCATCTCTACCACCTGACGTAGATCAATCCTAATGTGAGCTACATAACCTGCACGCCAACTAAGGCGTTTTAATGAAGAAAACCGAACGTTTTTGAGTAACGATTTTCAACATCAGAAGTGGGATATATTCATGAGTGCTTTGTTATTATAAAGTTGTCGATCTACCTGGTGTTTTATTGTTTTGAGTGTGCGACATGGGTGGCACCGATAACGGACATCGTGAACTCTTGTAGAAAAAGAGCGAGTGAGGCACTTAAAAGAGGAGTTACTGGCCAGTTATCGGAGTCGGATGTTACCGAAATAGACATTGAGTCATTCGAGCCCTCCATTTCAAGAGTAAACCGTGATATTTTGCCGATGTCTGATAGTGACCGTTACAAGTTGGTTATAAAAAATTGATCAGTTTGAGGAGCTATATAATTGGACTGAGCATTAAAAAACATCCTTCATGCAGCAAAATTTTTGGTTTAACCGACTAGAGGATTATCGGAAAACCTGGGATGGAACGGTAAACCCCATTAACAAAGACATTTCCTAGATGCAAATACCGGAAAAAGATGGGAGAAACAATGACACGCTATTATCATGATAATTTAGCATTGATTCAACAATGTCGACTAAATGATGAAGCAGCAATATCCTCTCTCATTAAGGGACTGCCATTAGAGCTTCAGGCAAATGCCAGAGCTTTCTAATGTATGACACCGGCCCAACTATGTGCAGGGTTTTTAACGCTCCTTGAGAATTATGAAAGCCCTCGAGATAGCTGAGACTAATAGAGAGACCGAAATTTGAAATTTGTGCATTAAAAACTTTCAAAAAAAAATCAGGGACGAACTTATGGCATTTTACGTAAAGCATGGATTTTAAACTCGTCGCAAAATTCGAGCACTCGGAATAATACCAAAAATATCCTCTATAAGCGTTGTTGTTTTTAAGACAATTAATTTATTCATTAATCTATGACATCACTGTATAAACATGACAGTTTTTTTCATGTCATATCGATCGGCCGACGTAATTTCTTCGCAATTACTCTCAAATCTCGAAACCCCGTCTACTAATTGAAGACACTTTTTTCGCGTTTCGGCCAATCCTCCCCCTCGCCCTCCACACCTCGGCGTACCTGAGAGGAAAAAATGTTGGGCAGGGTATCAAGTAAGCGTAAAAATCCGGCGCCTACCTAATAACCACCCCCTGGGCAGGGCGAAAGGGGTGGAAAGGGGCAAGATACACTGCTCAAAACAGGATGGCGATCCAACGTGAGATTAAAAAAATGAAAAAATGTTTAAATCACTATGTTGGTTTACCATTTATATTTATTATGCTTCAAGTCCCTACACCCTTTTGCTAACTTCAAAATGACATAGCTTTAATTTATTACGTTCGATGTTTCACACGTTGAGGCGTGTCTTAAATTTTAGTAGTATCTTTAACCCAAACTAACTCTCTTTTTTATATGCAAAAAAAAATTAAACAGGAAAGAGAAAAAAAAAAGGATCAAATTACAGAAAAGTTTAGAGAAACGAACGCAAAATAAGAAAATATAAAAGGGTGAAGGATATTGAAGAAATTACGTTTTTAATAATAGAAGAGAGTCAATGTTCCAAGAAGGAAAAATTGCCAAGAGGGAAATGAACGAAAAATACCGGAGTAATGGCAAAACAGAAATAATTATAACTAAGAAAATAGACATTTTAAACACTATTGAGACATAATACGAACATCCTAAAAAATCTTGGATATAAGTAAGAAGAGAATTTAGACTAAAAACGCATGAATCTGATGAAACTAATTTCCTAAAATATGATAATAATATGTTAGTAGACAATATATTACAAAATATCAAATGAAGTGTATAAAATTAAATAGAAGAATTTTGCTCGAAATAAACTTAGGCATAAATGCTAAGTAAAAGAAGTAAATTGTCAGTAGACAAGACATTTTGATAAAATCGAAGAAACAGTAAAAATGTAGTAGATAAATCCTATATAAAATTAAAAAATAATTAATGAAAAAAAAAAAGAGGAAGAAAGATGGAACCATTAACAACTTTAGAGGAATGAACACAAAATACGAAAACATAAGGATCTGAAAAATATTGAAGAAATTAAGTTTTTAATAAAGGGAGAGTGAAAGTTCTAAGAAGGAAACAGAGAAGAGCAACGAAGGAGCGAACAGAGAAAACTTAAAAAAAAACAGCAAAAAATAAGGAAACATAAAAGGCTGAAGAATATCGAAGAAATTGAATTTGTAATAAAAGAAGAGAGTCGAAGCTCTAAGAAGGAAAACTACCAATAGGGGAATGAACGAAAAATACAAGAGTAATGGTAAATCATAACTGAGAAAATAAAAATTTTAAACACTACGAACATCCTAAGAAATCTTGGATTTACTTATATCCAAGATTTCTTAGGAGAAAATTTAGCCAACAAACATATGAAAATAATAGATCCCCTAATCCTAAAATATGATAATAATAATATGTCAGTAGACAACATATTTTAACAAAGTCGACGAAATAGTGAAAATGCAGTAGAAAAATCCTGTACAAAGCAAGAAAAATAAGTAATGAAACAAAGAAGAGAAGCGAAGGATCGAATCACTGATAATTTTAGAGAAACGAACATACAATAGCAAAATAAAAAAGGGCTGAAGAATATCGAAGAAATTGAATTTGTTATAAAAGAAGATAGCTAAAGTTCTGAACGAAATGAATGAGGAATACAAGAGTAATAGTAAGAATGAAATAATCTAAACTAAAGGAATATACATTTTAAACATTATTGAGACATTTTACGAACATTTAAAAAAATCTTGAACATGATTAAGGAGAGATTTTAGCCTCAAAACGTATAAAACACAATAGATCCCCTAATCCTAAAATATAATAATAATATTGTCACGAAATATTTTATCCCGTGACGCCACGTCTTGATTAGCGTGCAGGAGAATAGCTCAGATTTGGAATCGCTCTACGTCAGGTAAGAAGAGATGATAAAGGAAGCACTTCGGATAAACAATAACAACGTATATTGGTCAAACTTTATGAGAAAAAATTAACAATGTCTATCGGTCAGAAATGTTAATAAGATTATATTATACACAAGTACTAAGGTGCGCATGCATTCTCGATTGAGGTATATTTATGAATTGTTTCTAAGCCTTTGGTCACTGTTTTTTAAATATAGTTTTTTCTTAAGAGTTTGTGTTGTGTGCATGTTTATCTATGCTTATGATTACATGACTAGCTTTTTCATTATTTCTTTTTCTATGTATGCTCCTCCTTTAAACACACATTACATAAATATCTTTTGCTTATATATTTCTTCCATTATTAGACCTTATGTATACTTTTCACTTTACATAAACAACTTTTGCTTATATGTGTTTTCAATTATCTCAACCTATGTATGCTTCTTCTTTATTCTTCATGCTTTACATACACACTTCTTGCTTATATAACATTTCACCTGGAAACTATGCCTTTCTTAAGCTTCTATGGTACCTAAATTTTTGCTTAGACTTCCTTGATCGTCAGTCAGCAATTTTAGTCCATGCTCAAGCTTTCCGAAGCCTAAATTCTTTGCTGTGACTTTCTCATTTAGATAATCCGTCTTTGCAGTTTTATCAGGCCGGAGAACACTTTACTTTATAATTCTTCCTTGTATACACAGTTATTCTTTCCTGTATATACTCTCGATACACAGTTTTAATGGCACCTCAGTTTTTCTGCTATTCTCGATAACGATAATCTTGCAACTGGTCCATTTTGCTTCTGTTTTACTATATATCTTCACACCTGCTTCAACTATTTATTTTGCATGCATAGTTCACTAGTTTTCTCACTAATATTTAACCTCCTATAGTTTAACACGACTTATTCCAGTTTCAATTTTCGTCCTAACCCTTTCTATGTACTATACTATATAGGATATATATTGTCTATTTTTATATATAGGTACCTTCCTAATTTTTTTTTATCTATGCACTTGTCTTATTAACACTCAGGATTATATAATGCTTATTTATGTTAAATTGCTTCTTCTGGATATACTTTTTGTTTCACTATATACATTTTGTTAGTGTCCTTATTTATATTTTAACCGCCTAAGTGCCTTGTATATACAATTTTCTATGAGCACTTGAGTTTTATATTACATTTATTTACATTTGAGTTTGCCTTTCATCTAATATTTGTGTTTGTCATATTTTCTTCTTAGTTTCTTCATGGTATCTTATTTTACTTGTGTACTTGTTCCATAATTATATTTTCCCTATCTTCGTCATCTTCACTAGTTTCTTATGCTTCCTGCTCCATAGTTTCCTTTAGTTTCTCTTATACAAATCTGTTCTATTGCTCCATCTTAATATCTCACTGATTCGTGATGTTTTTTACAGGTCCGTGAAGTTAGCCCCCAAAGTAACGTTTCGTTAGTGCTTCTTTTGTTTTCGAGACATTCAATTTGTTTTTATTTCAAGGTCAGCCCCCAAAGTGTTTAGGATAGGGTCATATTTGGGGTCATTCTTTAGTGCTTCGTTGGTGCTTTTTAGTGCTTCAAGAAGTTTCGTTAGTGCTTTTTTGGTTTACGTGATATTCAAGATTTTAAATTCAAGGTCAGCCCCCAAAGTGTTAAGGATCGGGTCAAATTTAGTGTCATTCTTTAGCGCTTCGTTAGTCCTTTTTAGTGCTTTAAAACTTTCGTTATTACTTTTAGAGTTTACGAGGTATTCAAGACTTTATATTCAAGGTCAGCCCCCAAAGTGTTTAGGATCGGGTCAAATTTAGTGCCATTCTTTAGTGCGTCGTTAGTGTTTGTTAGTGTTTCGAAAAATTTCGTTAGTGCTTCTTTTCTTTTCGAGATATTCAATTTTATTTTATTTTAAGCAAAGTCATTCTTTTGTGCCTCGTTAGTGCTTTATAGTGCTTCAAAAAGTTTCGTTACTACTTTTATAGTTTACGAGATATTCAAGATTTTATATTCAAGGTCAGCCCTCAAGGTGTTTAGGATCGGGTCAAATTAAGTGCCATTCTTTAGTGCTTCGTTAGTACTTTTTAGTGCTTCAAAGAGTTGTTTTCGAGATATTCAATTTTATTTTATTTCAAGGGCAGCCCTCGAAGTATCTAGGAGTGAGTCAAATTTGGCGTCATTTTTAGTGCCTTTTAGTGCTTCAAGAAGTTTCGTTAGTGCTTTTTTGGTTTACGAGATATTCAAGATTAAGATACACATTAAATATTTACATGTAGAACCTGCACCAATAATGGGTAGTCGTCATCGTGTAGGAATTTAAAATCTTGAATATCTCGTAAACTATAAAAGCACTAACAAAACTTTTTGAAGCACTAAAAAGCACTAGAGAATGACACTAAATTTGATCCGATCCTAAACACTTTGGGAGCTGACCTTGAATATAAAATCTTGAATATCTTGTAAACTATAAAAGCACTATCAAACTTTTTGAAGCACTAAAAAGCACTAACGAAGCACTAAAGAATGACACTAAAATTGACCCGATCCTTAACACTTTGGGGGCTGACCTTGAATTTAAAATGTTGAATATCGTAAACTAAAAAAGCACTAACGAAACTTCTTGAAGCACTAAAATGCACTAACAAAGCACTAAAGAATGACGGCAAATATGACCCAAATCCTAAACACTTTGGGAGCTGACCTTCAATATAAAATCTTTAATGTCTCGTAAACTATAAAAGCACTAACGACACTTTTTGTAACACTAAAAGCACTAACGAAGCACTAAAAAATGACTCTAAATTTGACCCAATCCTAGACACTTTGGTAGCTGACCTTGAATATAAAATTTTGAATATATCGTAAAGTATAAAAACAC
>JAEQML010080238.1:0-11668 GCA_016904865.1 Pissodes strobi | reverse complement strand
TATAAGTAAATATAAACACATGGAAACGAATCAAATATAATAATATGCCTAAAATGAAAAAAAAAAGAACAAGTAGTCCAAAACCTACATCGTAATAAGAAAATCATGGACAAGATTAAGGACCACTGTCAGAAATATTGTTTAAAACTGTAATATAATTATTAGGAAAAGGCAAACACATATTTCAGAAAAAATGAAGGAGCTAAGGGAAAAAAGACAAAAACCTCAGAACAGGGGAGAGGAAGATCTATAGAATACATGGATATTAATAAAGCCATCAGAAAAACCAAACAAAGGAAGGAAAGCAAAAAATATTCAGTTGAATTGAAGGAGAATAACGTCATCACAGTTACAGATATCGATCATATTTGATATATAATCTTATATAGTAATTATTATAAAACACTAAAACTTCTCTGTGCAATATGCTTATTCATTTCATTGTGTTTACTGCCAGTTAGGGAAACAATTTATGAACAATTGGTATTAACCCAATTTACTGACATAAAACTAGCCCTGACAGCCTAAAAAAAAAAATCTGTTTATAACAATTATTCTCTGGGTAAATTTAGCAATAGATGTATATATCGGGCTTAAGTAACAGTTTGCAATTTATCATTTTATTTGCCTACAGTTGTGCCAAAAAAATTCAGGGACATGCATTTTGCAGCTCCTAGCCTATTACAAAAATCTTTAAATAGGCTGACGCTCTTACCACAGGGATAAAAAATATCAATAGACAAAATTACGTGGCCACCATAGATATCTCACTTTGTGGCCACCCGTAAGTGTGGTTATACACGTAAATTATGTGTGTAAGACGTGTATAATCCCTGCAAGTGAATATAATCTATATAAAATTTCTTAAATGAAAAATTTTTGAAGATTTTTGAAAAGTATTTTTGAAATATATATTGTTTTATTGGTTCTGGTGTCATATAAGCACTGTCGATTTTGAAGCTTTTTTTGGGTTCTATAGAAAAATTACATCAAATGGGACACATTAACGCCAAAAAAAATCGCGGATGAAGCACATTTTCGCAAAATAAATTGAAAATAAAAATAAATTTAACATACATTTTTTGCTAATAAACACAATACCAGTACAATTTGTCCTAAGGTGTGGTCGCAGAAGATTAATAATAACATAATATAAAGCGTCTTTTCTTAAAAATTGCAAATAAAAGTATTTTTTGCATTTTAAAACGATAATATAATATTTATGAGGTAAACATCAACATGACTCTATTTCTTAAAACATGATTATATAGGTTGGCTTAGCACGGCTCAGCTGGCTGTTGTACGGGTGGATGTTGCCAAGTGTAATTTCTATTTGGTTCTAAAATACATATAACAGCCTCCTGTTGAATATATATGCTTGAAAAATACTGTGGGACGAAAACTTCTTATAAATAATGATTCTTAATGGTTTTGATTAGTAAAATAATAACAATAATTCGAATATATGATTTACTAGAATTAGATGTTACGCTAGAAAGCGGTCACTTTTAATAATAAGTCATATAAAATAATATATAGATAGATGGCGATTCAGAAGTACTTTGTGTTTATTCAAATAATAAATAATAATATTAATTTGCTAGTTTGCGTTATGTTAAACGCTCGTTTTTTGTCGACCAAAAGTAAGAGAAAAAAATATGCGTCCTTGGATTAGTTAGTATCATGCGTAGTGCATTTGTTTTGTTACTTTGGGTTAGTTTTGGTTTTGTGATGTCTCTACTTTGTGTTAGTTTTGGTTTAGATTTGGTTAGTATGGGTTAGTTTTGGTTAGTCTGGGTTGATTTTGCTTAGTTTCGGGTAGCAAAGTGAAAAACGCGCGTAGCCCGCTTGTCTTTTTACTTTGGTTAATTAGGGTTAGTTTGGGTTAGTCTGGGTTAGTTTTGGTTCGTTTGGGTTGGTTTTGCTTAGTTTGAAATAAAGGAGAGACAAGCGCGCATAGCGCGCTTTTCTCTTTACTTTGGTTATATAGGGTTAGTCTGGGCAAGTTTTGGTTAGCATGAGTTAGTTTTGGTTTGTCTGGGTTGGTTTTGTTTAGTTCGGGATAGCGTAGCGCGCATGTCTCTTTACTTTAAATAGGGTTAGTCTGGGTTAGTTTTTGTTAATCTTGGTTAGTTTGTATTAGTCTGGGTTGGTTTTGATTAGTTTGGGTTAATTAGGGTTAGTGTTGGTTAGTTTGGGTTAGTGTTGATTGTTTTGGGTTAGCTGTGGTTGTATTTTTAAATTATTTCATTTTATGACAGATGTACTTTATCTATGACATTTACTGGGAAATGAACAAATTGAGTCGACTGTTTACCGTAAGTAAACCTTTATTACCTATATATACCTACATGTATGGCTAAACAGCCAGGGTTAGTTTTGCTTAGTATGGGTTACTTCTGGCCAATCTGGGTTAGTTTGGGTTAGTTTACTAGACTAGTTTTAGTTAGTTAGTTACTTTCATAACTTGTTATTCTACTTTATGAAAACATGCACATAGACTTGGCAATTTACTTACTTGAAAATCAAGAAGGTTAGGCAAGTCTGACAACATTGCAAGTAAATTGTGATCATTAACGTCATATTGGGAGAGTTTTCGCGTTAAAATGTATTACGAAACAGCCTCATTTCTAATTTGTTTTTAATTTTTGGCGTCAAAACTGCTTCATCCGCAAATTTGTTTGCATTAATTTGTTCCTTTTGATGTAATCTTTCCATTGAACACAAAAAAATCTTTAAAATCGACAGTGCTTACACGGCACATGTGCCGTGGTGCTTATATGACATCAGGCCCGTTTTATTTTTCAAAATTAAAAAAAAAACTATGTAATTAGAACTATTTGACAAAACATTTTATATAGAAAACAAAAGAAATTTTTTCTAGTATTTTGTTATTTTGACATTGCTCCCAACGACCGCTTGTAAAGGTCGCATAGTTAACACGAGGTTTCTCGTAAATTCGGAGGTTATTTGATCCTATGCTTCGTCTGACGTAATTCTTCATGGTTTCTTGGTCGGAAATCCTGTTTTGATATAAATTTCACCACCTATGCCAAAACATAGGATTGAAATCAAAGCTTTTAGAAGGCCATAGTAAAGTTGGAATATTGTGGTCTGTTATAAATTCTTGCACTATACGTGCTGCGCATTATCCTGCTGGAAAATAACATCATCTAGCAGATGGTATCATCACTTGATTCAGCATGTCACAATATAACTACTGAACATTTGGTCTATCCTCTGCCTTTCGGCAGATCCTTGGCCTCCTTAAAGTAATCGAGCCGATTCCAGCTCCACATATTGATAGAGAAACGTCCACTCTGGTTTGATTTGGATGTATATCTGGAGTCATATTTTGCATTACTAGGCCTATATAGGTACATGTATTTTTCCACTACTGCGCGACTGGAAGGTTTTTCTTTGTTTGTGGCCCCCACAAATTAATTTGGTTGGGTATTCGTTAGCATGTGCTAAACTTCTTTGTTTATTTTCGTCTGTTAAGAACAGCTTCTTGGCAGCACACCGATTCCTGATTTATGAATATCGCACTTTACTTCTCGCAGTATTTGAAGAACCAGGGAAATTTATTTCTTCTTTTGCTTTTTTTATAGCCTTATGAAATGGATGATATCTCAAATATTTTATTACCGCTTCATCTTCAGCCCGCGTTAGTGGAGATCCCTCTCCGGTCAGAACCCGGTTTCCTGCATATCTGTCCATATTCTTCAATTCGTTTCTTCGCCGAGAATATGGTGTTCTTATCAACTTGGAGTTTTGCTACAATATTTCGAATACTAACGTCGCCCGTGTCTCAATCGCGCATGTATTAACGCTTTCTGTTCTCCTGTGAGGACATAGGGACATATTATTACTAAATAACACGTCGATAACATGTTAAATAGTTCGTGACGACTTGACAGATTAGCTTATGCCAAGGATATTTTTTAATAGTCAAGGTGAAGAGGAGTCCCCGGATTTTCTGGGGGCAACTGTACGTACCTGTGTCGTTAATGAATAAATTTTATATGGTGTTTCAAGTATGTGAGATATTGAGCGAATTTTTGCATATTAAGGTTCCAGTTATTGTTTAAGTGTTTTAAAATAACTTAACTACAACAATTTAGTAATATACGCATAATATTAATAATTATGATGCTAAATATGTGTGTTATAATCATTCTGGTTTATTGTGGACTACATTATACGCTCGTTAAATAATATACCATTATTTGTAATTTTGAAATATAACTATGAATTAGTTAACTTAGCATTGAGATCATACAATGAAATATTTCAGAAATAAGAAAATTAAAATAATAGAAGGGCCTGAGGTACAAAATTGCATGTTGTAGTACTTTAATATGATCTTCCAATAAACTTTATTTTATTTCAGACTTGTCGAACTCGTTGAAAAAGTATTTTCAATGATTTTATTAATACAATATCTCACCAGCATTGTGGTAATCTGTATTATTGGATTTCAGCTGGTTATAGTAAGTATTTTACGAATCTGGTATATTCAATAAGAAAATTCTTGAATGGTAAATCTATAGAACGTTCCTTAACAATACACCCCAAAAGACAGGTGCCTGTAGCTTTTAAAATTTATTTAAGACAATTTTTGAGTGGATCCAAAATAGCCGTCAGATTTGATTTTTCAGATTTAAGTTTTGAGATCCGTTATGTTTTGCTTATTTTAGAATAAAATCATCTTGTTTTTAAACTTACGGACATTTCACGATATTATTATTATTATTATCATTGTTATTATTATTGTTATTATTATTATTATTATTATTATTATTATTATTATTATTATTATTATTATTATTATTATTATTACTATTATTATTATTATTATTATTATTATTATTATTATTATTATTATTATTATTTGTTTAAATTGCGAGTTAAAGCAAAAAATTTAAAGTGAAATACTTATTTCACAAAGTAGAAGAATATACATTCTTCACTTATTTCTTGCAAATTTTATTAAATGACTTTCTAACATGAAGTTTATCAGGATAGTCTCGCTGAAGACTCCAACAGTACTCGGCCATCATCTCATCTTCCTGGATATCAATCTTTCATAGTTTTGCTTGGTGGAATCTTTCTCCCTGATGTTATTAATTAAAATTAAGTACCTAGATTTTCTGGAAAACAGTCTAAGTGCATGTAGCCATGCAAGCATGATTTTATGTTCGAACGAGGCAGCATTTTACCTAAATGCCTTTGATAATAGTAAACTCCATCAACACAGTGAACCAATTGACTTAGTTCTAACCGTATACATATGTTTAAATACTGTTTTTCTGAATCGTTGGGTCGACCGAAGAGGACTTTTTGAGTTAATATATTTAAATTCATTGAATTTCTTTCTAGAAGCCTTCTATAAATAAATGTGTATAATCCAAGCAATGAATAAAGAATAGGGAGGAAGGAGCAAAAGACATATTGACATTAGACCGGATTGGTTCTTGCATATGGCGACCCAGATTACCAGTGCCGTCTCCTAAAACGATTGCACAACAAAAAATAAATACTTATACTATGTATTTATATAGTTTTGTTGTTTATTACTTACTGGTACAGTGATCTCAAAAAAAGTTATAATTTATAAAGATTGACAACATGTATAAAAAAATACGTGCGTTTTTTGCGGATCATATAAATGTTTTAACTTTGCTAGATACTTTAGGTATATTCGAAATATAAAAATTAAATTCCTTAGGATAAATTTCACATGTGTAAATTTCATTTTATTAGCTAAATACCTATGTAAAGAAATCTTGGGAAAATACCAAGAAAAAGTGGTGTGTGAAAAAATTTTTGTTTTCCCTATAATATGTTTTCTATGTTTTCCCATTAATTTTTTGGAAAATTATACCTGTTTTCCATCAGGTGAATAGATAAAGTGAAGTTTTAAATAAATAACATCACCAATTCACAATTATTCTAAATTACATGAATGATTATTACATGATGGTTACGAGGTATGTAAAAAGCAGCACTTATCCGAAAAAGAAACGCAACTTTCTGTTTTTTTTTTCGATAATTTTTGTATCTAAATGTAATTGTAAACATATAAGTTTAGGCACCTGACATTTACATACAGAAGTTTATTTTTCATATTTGAAATAGAAAAGTATCAAACATAACGTTAAAAATGTTATCCGTTAAATCCTATAGCTTGCCTTTAAAATAACACTAAAATATCTAATAAATTAGTCGGCCTTAAAATATTTTGTAAAATTGTCTATAAATTGCTGTCATTTACAATTTTTTTTGGGATTTTTCTTTTCAGTTATGCTTTTTTTAGTACTTAAACGACTGAGTAAATAAAATGAAAACGAATTTTTGCAAATTTGGGGTTGGATTCGTTTTAAATAAGGCATGACAGTATAGTATATTATATTATATGACTCATTCTGACGTTATGTTTGGGTGCTTCTTCCTACGTTTTGAAGGTATTTCTTGTGTTTAAAGCTATTTTTGCGATTTACTTTGATTTGGAACATTGTTTTTTTCTTTAGTAATATTATTGCAGATATTGCGTTAATTCATATAGTGTTTAATTAGATATTTAGTGGTAAAGGTGTGTATTTTGGATTAAAGAAGCAAAGTAAACATGGTTAGTTGTGCAGCTTGTGGCCCTTCTAAAACTCAACCAAATTCAGAACTTGGAATAACATTTCATCGGTAAGTAGGTATTTTACGCTTATATTTCTGGTTTTTACCATTTAATAAAGCAAAATTATAAATTGTCTAATTATTGTTAACGAATAGGTGACAGATCTAATTATGGGCATACCCGTAAAAAGAATTGCATTAAAAATCAATTTTTGCAAGAACATTAGACAGTGCTAAAAGTAATAAATTCTTTTCTTTTATACTTGACATGTTAAAGTTTATACTGCCAATAAACTGCTAAAATTAGTTATTTGAATATATTTGGGAATTTGAAATGCAAAAATAAGCAAAATATGGTTAGATAATAGTGGGGTAGTTTTGAAGTGTGTTTCTTATTAAAAAAAAATAGTACTACCAAAGACAATCCCTGTGAATTGTCTTTGGTACTACCTAATTTTATTGAAGAAGCAGCCTTCAAAACTAACGCACTATTCTCTAACCATATTTCGCTTATTTTTGCATTTCAAATACCCAAATATATTCAAATAACTAATTTTAGCATTTTATTGGCAGAATAAACTTTAACATTTCAAGTATAAAAGACAAGTATTACTTTTAGCACTGTCCAATATTCTTGCAAGAATTGGTTTTTAATGCTATATTTTTTGCGGGTACGCTCATGATTAGATCTGTCACCTATTTGTTGACAATTAGACAATTTATAATTTTGCTTTATTAAATGGTAAAAAACAGAAAAATAAGGGGTAAAATACCTACTTACCGATGAAATGTTATTCCAAGTTCTGAATTTGTTGGAGTTTTCGAAATATCACAAGCTGCACAAGTAACTATGTTTACTTTGCTTCTTTAGTCCTAAATACACACTTTTACCACTAAATATCTAATTAAACACTATATGAACTAACGCATTATCTACAATAATATTACTAAACAAATAAACAATGTTCCAAATCAAAGTAAATTGCAAAAAATAGCTTTAAACACAAGAAATACTATCAAAACGTAGGAAGCACCAAAACATAACGTCAGAATGTGACATATTATGGTTCCTCCGCAGCCTCCTCGATGCCTCAGGAGTTCGTCCCACGTATTAAGTGTCAAACGGCGCACAAGCTCCTTCCTTTCTCTTCTTTATTCTTTGAATCCAAGCCCCACAAAAGTTCAGGGAATGCATGTTTAAACACTTATATGAAGAAACAATAATTGCAGTTGGAATATTACCTACTAATAGCATTTTTCTTTAAAAAGTAAAACTTTGGTTTTTTAAACTTCGAAACGTCCATGATATCATTGTCGGATCGGGCACAATAATTAGAAATGCATTTATGCCAGATCACAAAATAGCGTCTTCTGTGGTTAAACGTTACTTTCCTAAATAAGGCCGTTTCTGACATATCTGGTAGTCTCCATACGTTTGAATAACCCTTACACACACGTATGCATGTAGATGATATTGTAACGAAACGAATTTACGTTTGTTTTAAATAGTATAATACGCTGTTACTAGCTTATGTTATTTAAATTCACGCATTAAAAGATTTGAATCGCCAAAAAATAATAATTTATTCTGCCGGATGAACGTCTCGCACGACATTCCCCTAGCCTGCAAAGGCAAGCATACAAAACGCATATCGGTGACTTCCGCTTAGTAACAGAATTTCGAACCAAAAATATTACCATAAAAGGAGATGTTTCCATCCAGTGAGCTCGATCTAGGCACGCGCTTTAACTACGATTTCGGATTATTCCAGCGCGCGCCAACGCCCTAAGTCATGGTGGGACCGCGCGTATAAATTCGTCTGCCTAGCCCAAAGCTCGGAACAAAATCTCTACCAGTGCACTGGTGAAACTCTAAGTTCTTATTCCAAAATGCTGGATTAAAGATTAAAATAAAATCCAAGTTAATAATATTCTAAATCAAGCCAAAAGCATAAGTATCTATTCTTTTGAATTCTCAGTGAACAGTAACTCAATTAAGTATTGGATTTGGATATTAATCCAATTAAATATCCAGCCGTCCAAGAAACTACGCTTACAACGAATGCATAAAAGGTCTTTCTAAAACTACCGAATCAGGGTGATACGAGTAAAATGCTAAAATAAACCGCGGTCTATTAAATCAGGGGTAGAAACAGTGTTAGATAAACAAGTGTCATCTGAAGACAAGAGTAAGTTAAGTAGTGTATAAATTTATAGATAGAAACATTATTAATTCCGTGACTTTATAGACTATATCATTCATCAGCGTATTTTAGAACATTTTATTGAACTGTTATGTATTAATATTGATTCAGGGAATAAATAAATATTCCTTATTATTTCAGAAACTGTAGTAAATATATACGTATATCAATATATAGATATTTAAGGTGACTGTACCCTCACAAAGTAATACATATTATTTCAGTGACTTGTAATTGATAAAGTTAGATATATAAATATAAATATATACCGGAATGCTGTAGCCTGTAGTAGATTTCATACTATTTCATTGACTAGAGGAATAACTAGATATCTATAAATATGCAGGGACTTGACAACTTATACTACTTTCCAGAGTAATTTACCGAAATATATACATAGTGATGCTGTTCACTATAATGTGCACAATATAGCAAGTAATTTAATTGAAGTATCGCATATTTATCCATATACATTTTTTTTTGTGCCGTATACAGTATTTTATAATCTACCGTGGAACTGTTGTATGTATTCCTATGTGATCCATTATAACTATATATATTTTGATTGGGTGCACGATACCATATTTCATAATATAATATCGAATTGAATTACATATTTAATGTAATTGGTAATTGATTTCATGTTTCATTTAGTACTGTTATTCCAATTGTCACCAATTCTGTACATTTGTATATAACCCAGACTTCTGTACCATTGAACATGTTATATGAAGTCAATACGGCTATCAAAGCCCTATGGGTAATTTGTTAATATAATAGATTTATTTAATTTAACTAAACGTTTTTCTTTTCGATCATAAAACGCAGATTTACGCTATCTTTAAAAACGCATGGCTTACCCACAAATTATTCTTGTCGCTCGCTTAAAAAACTCCCTATAGGTCCAATTTTTGTAACTGCTCGCAAAAAAATATCATCTCGACTAAATCAAAAGGCAGGTCGCGACAAGATGTAGGTGCAATAAACTGCAGTAGTTAAAAGGACATTTGTCTTTGTATAATTCTCACCCTGTTTTTGCTGATCTTTAACTGTTTATTGTCATAACTTAGCTTGAAAACATGTTTTCTGGAATTAGTTTGGTACTAATTTTATTATTTTTCTTCTATTCAGATAGACGTTTTCAGCTTTTCATTTTTTCTTATGCTATCGTTCTTCATTGCAATGATGTGTCAACTGGGATTATATTGTTGGTTTGGCAATGAAATTATTTTACATGTAAGTTTAGATTGATGGAAATTAGACTTTCAAAATGATATTCTGCTAAATGTTGCAGTTTGAATGCATTTAACTAATGTTCTTTAATTTTAGAGCTTAGCCATTCGAGATGCATGCTATAAGTCCAACTGGATTAATGCTAATTCGGATGCGAAGAAGATGCTTTTACTAATAATGGAACGTAGTAAAAGGCCGCTGTATCTTACAGCCGGCAAATTTTCAATTTTATCATTAGCGTCCTTCGCCTCGGTTAGTATATACTTAATATTATACCCTGTTATCATTTAAAATCTATTTGTTAGGAATTTTTACTATTAATTTTAAATTGCATTTATTTTATCATATACAAAACAAAAATGAATAAGATACTCAGACTCTAGAGGTTTGGAGCATGCAAATAATAAAAAAATTGAAATTTCAACTAACGATAGGTTTATTTAGTTTCCTTCTGAGAAAGTTCAAGTGGAAAATAAAATTGTAACGTAATATTCTTGGTGATCTCTATACACTGATTCACTGCCATGGAATTTTTTGTGCTTCCTGGATAGTGATATCGGAGATGTCTGAGGCCCTGGAATATGTCCCGTCACCGGAAAATGTTCTAGGTATTTGATCGAGTATGGGGCCAGGGACATCAAGACACAAAAAACAGTACACGTAGGGTTACCAACTTTTCAGACGCTCAAAAAAGGGCATTATGAATATGAAGTCTGCGACTGACGTCACGTAAAAAAAAGCAGTAAAATTCATAACTACTTAGGGAAAAACTGTATTAAAGTCATGCATTATCAAACGATGATCAAACTATCGTGAGAGTGTAATTAATAAAAATTTTAAATCGTTACTAATAATAATAATAAGATGATTTATTGTCAAAAAAAATCACAATTAGTAGACAAAGCTAGAGCTAGAGTACAAAACATACAAACCATATAAAAAAAAGAAAACCTAACACAAAACTTTTACAATTTGCAAATTTTACGTGGTCAAAATATTATATAAAATATTAAATATGAAAATATTCAACAACTTAAACATCAAATACTAAACACCAAACATTAAACCTTTAAACCAGTGTGTAAGATGCTCAAAATTAAGTAATAATAAAAAAGTCGTTTACTGCGAATAAGGCTCTCTCCAGTAAGTATGATCTCAAAGCTCTGCGAAATGCGGGAAAAGATGTTATTGACTTCATATCAAATGCAGATAATTGTTAATTTTTTTTTGCATTGTACGGTATAGAGCTTTTAACTAACTCTGAGTGTGGGGTTGGCAGATAAAGATCATGCTCCGTATTCCTAAGTGGATAGTTGTGAGATTGCCTTTCTGGAATAGCAAATACGTGCTTGCGGATTAAGCAAACGGATTCAAATATGAATAAGGAAGGAAGAGTTAATATTTTAAATCTTTGAAATAAATCCTGCCGGTGAGTTCTACTGTTTAGTCTCAGTGAGTATCGAATAGCCCTTTTGTAGTTTGAAAATACGCTCAAATTGAGTCGCACAACACGTACCCTAGAATGGAGATGCGACTCAACAAGGGCATAATAGACTGTTCTAGCAATTGACAAGTTAAGCTCGCTGGCGCGAAACTAAAGT
>JAEQML010080237.1:0-11668 GCA_016904865.1 Pissodes strobi | reverse complement strand
GTGAAAATCAAGAAAGCACGACATAACGACGGACTCCCATTTTTTGGTTAACCTTGCGTCGCCAGTGGATTAACCTTTTAGGCTTCGGCAAGGATTCCAAGTTTGGGATCCTTATGCCGGCATTTTTAGCCAAATGAATAGACATCAATCAGTGAAATTCACGTCCGTCACATTGTAAAAATACGAAAAAGAAAGTTCGTGGCTTTAGCGGACATTATTTACCAGATGCGAGTTCAATTCACTACTAAGGTCTCCAAAATTATGGAAAGCCAAAGTGTGTGAACCATAAGCAATTTCCACCATCTCTGTCGGCAAAATCGACGACGCGTTTCGATCTCTATGGATCTCGTCAGGTCGATGCAGCCATATGGCTGCTGTTCTCTTCCATCCTCTGCTCATGACCGTACCATACTAGTTGTTTTGTTCCACTTCCATTATTTCTCTAATTCTCTGGTTGGTGACTCTTTCTCTCGTTGATCTTCCTGCAGCCCTTCTCCAGTAATCTATCTCTGTAGCACACAGCATCCTCTCCGTTCTCTCCTTATTCTGCCAAACTTCTGAACCGTATGTTATAATACATTTTACGATAACATTGTAAATAAGCCTTTTATTTTTATTTGAGGTATTTCTATCCCACAACACCCCATTCATTAGTGATATTGCTCTCCTTCCCAGAGTGTTTCGATCTTTAATGGCATCGTCCAGTTTTCCATCGGATGTTATTTTGAGACCTAAATATTTATATTCATGGCAGGGTTTGATGCGTTGTCCGTTGTTGAGAACCAAATCCTGGCTTCGTCCACCGACGCAAATATATTCAGTTTTGTTCAGGTTTACTTCCAATCCCCACTTTTTGTACTCTGCACTTAGTTTTCTCGTGATGTATTCCAGGTCCTCGTAATTCTGGGCCACTACTATTTGGTCGTCGGCGAAACAGAAAGTATAGAGAGTACTATCGTGCAAAGGAATACCCATGTACTCGCATTTTCTTTTCCATTGCTTCAGTACTTGTTCTAAGTAGATCTTGAATAGTGTAGGCGAAATACAACACCCTTGTTTAAGACCCTTTTGTGACTTAACCCTTTAGTCAGTTTATCTCTTATTTTAACTTTAGCCTCAGATTTGCCATATAGAGCTTTTATGGATTTGATTAGTCCTACATTAATATTTGTTCTCTCTAGCGCTTCCCAGAGAAGGCTCAATGGGACACTGTCGTAAGCTTTATGTAGATCCACATATGGCAAATGCAGTTCTTGACCAAATGCTACTTTTTTCTCAATTAATTGAGTAACGCAAAAGAGATGATCTGAGGTAAATCTACCTGCTCTAAAACCCGCTTGTTCTTCTGCTTCCATATCTTGATATTCGTTTTCTATTTTATTTCTGATAATCTTGCATATATTCGACTTAAAGAGCTAGTTACTGAGATTTCCCGATAGTTATCGCAGTTCTTTCTTCCCCTTTTTTATGTATGGTGGATATATATGAGATTCTCCACTCGTCTGGAACTTCGTGAACATTTAAATATTTTTGAAATTGGCTATGTAGTCTGTGGTACAACTTCTCTGTTCCGTACCTTATCAACTCTGCTGGGATATTTCCTGGTCCTGCTGCTTTTTAGTGTCGTACATACTTTTTTTTATCTCTGCCAGTGTCACTGTTAGTGGAGATCTTATTGATCTTACATTCTCAAGATTGTCGCTTGTTTCTAGAAATTCTGCTCGTTTTTCTGTAAGTAGTTTCTCAAAATGTGCACCCCACTCTTCGCCTGTTATTGGTGATATGATATCTCTGGTAGTCTCTTGTCTTATAGATTTTACTGTTCTCCAACCTTCTGTGCTTCTTTGACCACCTATACAAGCTTCGATATTCTGGCATTTTTTTCCTACGATTCATTTTTTTTCTGAGTGATGAGCCTTCTCACATTTATCAAAGACCGTCTGTACCTACTCTTGTCTGCTATTTTCTGATCTTATACTTGGATAATCGTGGTACTTCTTCCTTTTTCTCTCTATTTCTTGCTCTTTCTCTTGATCCCACTAGTTCGATCTTGCTTTCGTTCCACTATACCCAGCGCATCTTCAGCTGCGCTCTGTAAACTATTTTTCAGGAAATGATATTCTTCTTCTGGGGTTTCGAATTGGGATATTTTTTTCAGCTGTATGTCTAGTCGTTTTTTATATAGGTATTTGACACTATCCTGTTCGAGGCTTCTCAGGTTATATCTACATTGACTTAACTGCTTGCTGTCTATTCTCATCCTCATTCTAGAGTTGGTTTTTGTTTTGACCTCTATATGGGAAAGTATTTCATTGATATGCCGTTGAGAAATTTGAAAAACCCCGACTGCTTCCGAAGATATTCGTAAACAACCGAAAAGCAGTGATTTTTTCCTGACTTTTTCTGAAGAGATAATATAACATAAATTTGACAATATTATTGCCACTTTTTCTCCTTTATAAGATGGCAGTATCAAATTTTAAACTTGGACGTTTCATGTCCGCGCCCTCATCATGAACTTAGTTTTTCGAATACGGACCTGGTTTTTTTATTTAATTTTTTAGAAGCCTTTGGCCTCCTAACACCAACGATGTATCACACTTATCAATAAATCAACAAATCAACAAATCTAGATTTTTTCCGTAAGAAATATTGTGTTGGACAGAGATGGGGCGATCTTTTTTGACCCTGGCTGAGGCTTCTGAAAAATCCAGGTCCGTATTTAAAAAAATTAAGTTGATGACGGGGGCCCAAACACGAAACGTCAGTTTTAAAATTTGACACTGCCATCTTATAAAGGAGAAAAAGTGGCAGTAATAATGTTAAATTTATTTTATATTATCTCATGAAATAAAGTCAGGAAAAAATAAAAATAAAATAGCTAATTTTCGATTTATTACGAATGCCTCCGGAAGTAGTCGGAATTTTCTAAATTTCTCAAGGGCATATCAGTGACCCTTAAACTGCGCAACTTTGCCCCCATTTAACAGACTTATCCTTGTCTCAAGTTTTTTTGTCAATACTTGATATTAAAATAATAGCAAATGTGAATCCATCGATAGATACTATTAATTATTGTTGAATAGTTTTGTTAACTGAAGTTATATGTATTGAATTATCTACCATTTAACTGCGACTCCCTTAATTCTGCAAATGAAATGCACATCTGACCTACATTCTTTGTTATGGACAGACATATTTAAATACCTACTTTAAGCTTCATTCAAGCTGATAATAATATTTCGGGCGTTCTTTTGCATTGGAAGTAGGCCATTCCTTAAGTGTCTTATTGAGACTATAAAAAGCTTAAGGAGCCCTGTGACATACTGATCGGGACTGACCTCAATGAACTACTAACATATTTAAGTCACACATAATAATTATAGAATACAGGCATTTTTAAATATTTTTCTAAATTATGACATATAGTCTAAGTACATTAACATTACATACATTGATCCTTTCTTATTACCATTATGTGGCCGAAAAAGGCAAGTTATTTCAACACTTATGGGTCAAAAATAATGGTAACTCTAATTCGCGTACGCCAACATCTTTATCGACCATGTTTCGACCTATATGGGTTCTCATCAGGCCGATGTTTTCACCTGTAACAAGGTTTTAAACAAGATTGTTGATCTCATGCCTTAACCAAACTGATTAAATATCACCAAAGATAGCGGCGATTCTTATCGGAATACCTTCTTCAATCTGAAGGTTAGTTTTGCCAACGGTGATTATTGTTAGGTTAGTAACCACATATACAAATTAATACTGACCTGAAACTGCTTTGATGCATGTTAGTGTTGTCATTTTGAAGATTAAAATCAAATAATTATTTACTATCGGGCTTATCATTAAAATATGCAAAGTAAATGTATTGAATGAGTCAATGTGCACAAAAATTGGCCTAATTGTATTTCATACCTTAATTTAATATTTTTTTTTATCCTGCCTCACTGACCTAAATTCTTTGTTATGAGCAGACATTATTAAGTAGCTCCTTATTTGTTTCATTGACTTGGACAATAGTATTTCGGGTGTCATTTAACATTGAAAGTAGGCCACCTATAATTTGAGACCTGGAATACATTTAAGCAGAGATAACATGTAATATGTATCCATATTCAATTTAATCACATTCCGAAACTTACCTATTAGTGACTAATACACACATATTACTATATCGTTATAATGTTGTTAATAACACCAAGTTTGCAAATTTACAGAACATTGCATTCTGCTCTGATAACATCATTATCATCATTAAAAAGTTAAAAATCGCTAAAACAAAGCCATAATGTCAGATCTAAATAGCGAGCGCGTTAGGTAACCTTTAGTACCATTAAAATCATTAAAAAGAAATACTTCGTGTTGAAGCACACGTGCTAGTGAGTTGGTGATGATTTTTATACCGTATAAGAGCACGACTGACCTAAATTCTTGGTACGCCTCACCAGACAACTTTAACTGAAGTAGTCTTCGAGCGGTTCGGTTAAAATGGACATTATTTTTGGGGCTATATAATAATGGCCGTGGAGGTTCTCAATTACGCACAAAACTTTATCTGCTGGCATAAACTAAGATCCTAAAAAATTGGAATTTGTAATCTGTAATGCGACGATACTGATATTTTTAATTAATTTAATTTTATTTCATAACTAATTTCATCGTTTTCGTTGAATCGTTGACAACGATCGAATTATCGAAAAATATTTCAAAAGTGTCGTTCTGGCGTCCGTGAATATATTTACTTATTTTATTTTTCGATACCATAGTACTATAGCGGATTTCATTATATCGTAGTATTATAATGACCAGATTTACGGCAGTCAAATATATAATGCGTCTATTATGCAGGACTGAACGGAGACATGGGGGTGTCGTTGTTCTTGCCAGAAGGAATACAAATGCAATCTCCTTAACCTATGGACATATTAATCTCGCGAACGTGATTTTGAATTTTCCGGTTGTTTTATAAATAATAACGGTTGGGACAATATATCGCTCCCCAGTTGGGGATTTCCCCACATTCTTAGAGAAGTTGACAGGTCTTTTGGATTCCCTGAATATTAATAAGGATATTATCCTGGCTGGTGATTTTAACGTCCACTTCCAAACGGGATCGTCGGAGGCACATACTCTTACTGACTTGTTCGAATCTTATCTCTCAGAATACTAGAAACCAGTCCTGCCTCGACAACATATTCACTAACCTAGCAAGTAACTGTACAGGGTTATTCATTTTAAAGTAAAAATGGTCTTTTTTTTTAATTTCCCTGTATTTTTGTGAAAAACGAAAATAGCCATTTGAGGTATTTTTTTCCGTAGAATTCAAAAATCTCATCAAAAAAACATTTGAATTAAAAACAAAAGACTTACAGCGCGGTTGACATGTTTTTAAAATGGAATACCCTATATATTTTTATATCAATGGATAGAGCTCTTTACAAGGAATTCACTGCTATAGGGGTTGCTGGGTTTATTTCCAGCGGTTTTCTTACAATTAATTAAAAACAGTCCCGTAAGAAATGAATTTTTAAAGGATAGTTTTACCTGAAAAAGCTAGATAGGTATCATAGCTGTTTATTTGTAAAAGTCAAACATTTTACTTTTGCATGTATTATATTTGCAAAGTTTTATAATGAGATTTTCATCAGATGAGCGGCTTCAAATTATAACTTTATTTTACAAAAGTGGAGAAAATGCCAGCGAAACTCGACGAAGATACATTGCAAATTTCCACCGAAATATATCGGTGAAAACAATTTTAAATCTTAAAACCTTATTTGAAGAAAGAAAATCGTTACATATTAGAAAAAGGACTAAAGTAAGAAAAAGGAACCGGGATCGAGCTATTCTAAATTATTTTACCCGGAATCCCATGAATTCGATTCCTGATGCAGTCCGAGACTTACGGTATGGTCCTGCAAGAAGAAGAGTAACCTTTGCGACTATTCAGAGAACATTGAAATATTTTAAGGATGCCCCATATCTCATCCTTCCAGTGCAGCATTTAACACTTGAACAAAAGCAACTGCGCTTCCAATGTGTTTCTCAAATTTTAATCCGAGAACAAGATAATGATCCTGCATTATTTCAAAGAATTCTTTGGACGGATGAAGCCACATTTACTACATCGGGCATGTTTAACCGACACAATGCGCATTATTGGGCAGCAGAAAATCCCAGGAAATTTCAAGCTATTAAATACCAAGGAAGGTCTTCTCTTAATGTCTGGTGTGGTATAATTAACAACAGAATTGTCGAGCCAATATTCTACGAAGGATCCTTAACTGGCGGAAGATATCTGGATCTTCTTGAAAACGATATTGAGAACATTTTAGAAGAATTGCCACTCGAAACTTATCGCAATATAATTTGGCAACAAGATGGGGCGCCGCCTCATGCTGCTCGCCAAGTTTTGCAATTTCTTAACCAACGTTACAATGAGTGGATCGGGCATTATGGAACTATTAGATGGCCACCTAATAGCCCCGATATTAGAATTTTGGACACCTTTCTATGGGGCCACTTGAAGAATGTTGTTTACGAAAACAAGAATGCAAACACGGAAGAAATTAGAAGAAAAATTGTAAATGAAATCGATCGTCTTAACCAAGAACCCCAAATAATATTGACGAGTTTAGAAAGGTTAAGGAGGGGATACCGATCATATTTCGAAAATAATGGAGGCCAGATAGAACATTTAAATTATTAACATTATTTTTATCGTTGTCAAATAGTTAGTATGTGTTATTACTATTACGTTTTACTTTGGATTTTATGTTAATAATTAATAATTAAGGTTTTAAGATGTTGTTTTTTGATGTTTAACTTTGTCAAATAAACACCTATGATACCTATCTAGCTTTTTCAGGTAAAACTATCCTTTAAAAATGATGTTCTTACGGGACTGTTTTTAATTAATTGTAATAAAACCGCTGGAAATAAACCCAGCAACCTCTATATCAGTGAATTCCTTGTAAAGAGCTCTATCCATTAGTATAAAAATATATAGGGTATTCCATTTAAAAAACATGACAACCACGCTGTAAGTCTTTTGTTTTTAATTCAAATGTTTTTTTGGTGAGATTTTTGAATTCTGCGGAAAAAAATACCTCAAATGGCTATTTTCGTTTTTTACAAAAATACAGGGAAGTTAAAAAAAAGACCATTTTTACTTTAAAATGAATAACCCTGTACTGTCAACGTAGTTGAGCCTGGTCTTTTAGATCACAAGGCCATATCAGTGTATATCTCGAATCTTAGTTCAGAAGCTACTCATAAGGTTCCATACCGCCCGATAACTAATATTGGCCTTTCTCAGCTCCTTGCTACTCTTTCCGATACCGACTGGTCCTTTTTAAACATTGAAACAATCACACTTAGTGAAAAGTTTGATACTTTCATTAGTCACATTTTAACTGCATGTGATGCATCATTTCCCAAAAAGACAAGGGTTATTAAAGGGAATAGCTTCTATCAACCTAAAAAAAATTATTGGTTTAATGACGAACTTAGACAAGAAAGAGAACTATTAAAGTTCTTAGTCTCTTTAAAAAACAACAAACCAAACTTTGTCTCAAATGATTTACTCAAAGCCTTCAAGAAAGGTTACAGAAAAAAAATAGAGGATAGTAAAAAATTGGCTAATGATTTGCATATTGCTAGTGCTGGTAATAAGGGTAAGGCCATCTGGGAGATTATAAGAAATAACAATCCTATTACAACAACTCCTATAGCCAAAAACATTACTGCCGAATCTTTTAATAATTACTTTTCGAATGTTGCAGTAAACATAATAAATTCCCTACCAAATAACAATGTCGATCCTCTTAGTTATGTTGATAATATGGCTCCAAATATTAATGAACCATTTACATTCAGGGAGGTATCTTTTATAGTAATGTAGTAAAACAGTTCGAGCCATGATCATTTTGAAATGACAACTAAGATCATTAAAAGCATCAAAGAAATAATTATTTACCACTTGACTAAACTGATAAACATGTGCTTAGCATCCAGCTCTTTCCCTAACATGCTTAAAATTGCTAAGATAATTTCCGTGTATAAAAAGGGGGATATCGAAGATACTTCTAACTACAGACCAATTTTCATCCTTCCGTTGTTTGGTTGAATTTTTGAGGCAGTTCTAAAGAAACAAATCTGCTTTTACCTAGAAACAAACAATCTTTTTAATCCCAGACAATTTGGTTTTCGATCCAACAAAACAACCACCGCAGCAATCACTCATTTGTTATCTTTCATTCAGGAATGCTTTGAAGGAAAAAAGTATGCTCGGGCCTTATTCTTTGACCTCACTAAGGCAATTGACTGCGTGTCACATGACCTTCTACTTCTTAAACTTAAATCATATGGTTTTGCCGATAGCAGCATAAGACTCATAGAGTCTTACCTTGCTCAGAGGTAGAAGTATGTGTCATTCATTAGGGATATATCTTCTATGACTATAGTCACCCATGGTGTTCCCCAGGGCTCGGTCCTTGGGCCAGTTCTTTTTCTACTGTTTATAAATGACATCGCCCATTGCGTGGCAGTCTCTATTGCGGAACTAATTCTGTTTGCTGATGACACTACTGCTGTTGGCTCCGATGATGACCTGGAAGCACTGAATAATTGGATGATGGATCTACAGGCCCGTGTACATGAATGGTTCCTGGCCAATAGACTCTGTATAAATGAAACAAAGACACAAACACTTACATTCTGCCTCAGGCCTTTTGATTCTGACTCCGAACCGCTGTCTGTGAGATTTCTTGGTGTTCCTTTGGATCCTAAATTGACATGGGCAGAACACTGTGACAGTGTCATAAAAAAGGTCAACAAGGGGACATATATCCTTAGGAATCTGCAGCGGTGTGTATCGGGGAAAGTCCTGCTAAGTGCATACTATGCATATGTCTCCAGCCATCTGACATATGCTCTCCTTTGCTGGGGCCATTCTACACATGCTAAAAGGGTCTTCGCAGCTCAGAGGAGATGCATAAGGGTTATTGCACAACTGCGATACAGGCAATGCTGTAGGCAGGCTTTCACATCGTTAGGTATAATGACACTTCCTTCCTTATACAGCTATATCTGCCTGGTTCATGTAAGGAGACACCGGGAGGAATACACCCAAAATCTTGATTTTCATTCCTATAACACCAGGGGCAAAAATCTCCTAACAATTAATCACAGCAGGACTGCACAAGCCAGGGATGGGTCTAACCACTATGGAATTAAATTCTTCAATGCCTTGTCTCATGCAATTAAATCGCTTGATCAACATTTGAGAGTAAAGTGAGAATGTTCTTGAAGGGAAATGCTTTTTATGATGAACAAGAATTTTTATTGAGTGCCATGAATATGTAGTACATCTCGAGAAAGCTCCCCCAAATTTATAGCTACTCTGGCTTTCTCCTTCTTGCACTGATTCAAATATTGTCTGTAACATTTTAATTATTAGTGTGTCTATCTACATTTTATTTTTGGTATTTTTTTCTTTTTTTTTTTTTATTTTATTTCCTGTTGTGTATTGTATTGTATCATCACTGCTCTTAACTCTATTGTTATACTAACATAGCTATTATTAAATTTTAAATTTTCTTATTGGACTTGCAAACGTACTTGTATGTATGCCTTATTGGGAATAAGGAATTTGAATTTGAATATGATGTATCAAAAGATAAAAATTATTTTCCAAACCTGTTTATTTCGTTTGACAAAATAATTTAAACATTTTTAAAACTTTAAAATACATGACTACTAACCGTACATAACATAACACCTACATTATAGGTTTTTGTAAGTTGTCTTCCTGAGAATCAAGTTGACATAAACTAATTAGGCACGTAAATACGTTTTGTCTGGTGCCCCCCAATCGTGGCGCCCTAGGGGTAGGGTTGCCAACTTTTTTGATTTGAATATAGAATTTTCAAAACAAATCCTAAAAAAATCGTGTCTGCTAGTACTCGAGACACTCATGTGTAAACATACCCTATATCGACATCATCGACATGAAAATCTAATGACACCTTAGGCCGCGTGACGCCTGAATATAGGCAACCACTTATTTGGAATTGGTTGCCTATATTCTGGCGTTAGAAAGAACACGTTTTACACTAAAGGTCACAAAACACATTCTCATCACAGATACCGCCTGACGTGCGTTGTTTAATGTCTACATTTGTAACGTTTGCATTAGAATGTCTAATATTACACTTCACGCAGAGCCCTTCACTTGCTTCGCTCGATACAGGGGCGCAACGAGCAAACACCTACCAAAACCCAAACTAACCCAAACTCACCCAAGGCATGCCCAAAATCAAGAAAAAAAACTTTTTACAAATTTCTTCTTCGACTGCCTATCCACTATTGTTGGATATTGGTGACCATATTTTCATACATTTCTCTGTCGGTTGCTGTGTGTACCAACTCTCCTATCCTATCGTTCTTAACCCCGTCCAATCTCTTATATTTCTTAACCATGGCATTTGCTTTCTGCCTTTCCCTCTATTTTTCCTTCGACAATAAGTTGCAGCAGTTAATATTTTGAGTTTCGCATTAATATGTCCAAAATACGATGTTTTCTTCTTTTTGACATTAAGCATTAACTCACGGTCTCTGCCGATTCTTCTTAGAATTTCATCGTTGGTTACTCTGTCTGTTCGTGGCACCCTTAGCATTCTACGATACATCCACATTTCAAATGCTTCTATTTTGTTGACGGAAGATGACTTTAATGTCCAGGTCTCTACACCGTACAGCAACACCGACCATACATAACATTTGGCATAACGTAATCTTAGCTTTAATTTAATGTCACGACTAGTTAGCACGTTTTTAAATTTAAAAAAGTTATTTCGAGCTACTTCAATTCTGCATTTAATTTCTTTGTCATTATCCCAATCTTCATGCAACCAGCTTCCTAGATATTTATATTGTGCCACACGTCCTAACGTTTGGCCGTCTACTATTAATCTTGCATTGCTATGCGGGAGCTTACGTCTGCTTACTATCATGAACCTTGTTTTATTGCTATTTATTTTAAGAGGAAAAAGCAAACATGCTCGCCAAAATGTTTTCTTCGCACTCTACCTTGGACGTCCCCCAAGGCAAGACTCTCCCCACCATATCGAACATCAACACTACCATGGCAGAAGTCAAATTTCATCACCGTCATATTCGTAAAATCCTTAAAAATCTAGATACGCAAAAGGCATCAGGACCGGACGGAATACCTGCCATCGTGTTAAAGAACTGCGCCAACGAACTAACACCCGTTTTTTCCAGGCTTTTTTCTCTGTCTTACGGAAAAGGGATTTACCCATCTTCTTGGAAAGTCGCTCGAGTGCAACCTGTCCCAAAAAAAAGACAAGAAAACCACGCCCTCAAACTATCGTCCAATTGCCTTGCTTCCAATAATCTCCAAAGTCATGGAACGTGTAGTCAATCAGCAACTGCTCAAGTACCTCGAGAACAACAAAATAATCAGCGATAATCAATACGGCTTTCGCAAAGAGAGATCGACAGGAGATATATTGGCCTATATCACTCATATATGGAGTAGGGCAATTGAGAACTACGGAGAGTCTTGAGCGATTGCGTTGGATATTTCAAAGGCATTCGACAGAGTTTGGCATGACGGACTGCTCAACAAACT
>JAEQML010080236.1:0-11668 GCA_016904865.1 Pissodes strobi | reverse complement strand
TTATTATTATTATTATTATTATTATTATTATTATTATTATTATTATTATTATTATTATTATTATTATTATTATTATTATTATGATTTAGCCTTACGGCATTTGCACTCCCTCTAAGGGGAACATTCACTTATCCCAGATATCTCGGAAATCAAAAGGATTAAACCCTGGGGGAATCCTTTCCATGTTATCGGGTCCTTGGTGGCATCTACGGATTTCCTACAAATTTTCGGAAGGTACGGGCTGTTGCCAGAAGAAGTTTTTACATCAATTCGAAGAGATGTTCGCTCAATCCGAGTTCCTTGATGTTTATTAACAGGTTCTTTGGAATGAGTCCTGTTGACGACACAATGATTGGCACCGTTCTTACCCTCTCCATTCCCCATTGTTGCCGGACTTTCTCTTTTAAATCTCGATATTGGGCGATCTTTTCGGCGTGCTTGACCTGCAAATTGGTGTTGTTGTGTATGACGATGTCGATCAGAGTGGCGTCCTTGGCCCGCTTATCTACGAGAATGATCTCCGGTCTATTGTGGGTCACCGTCTGATCTGTAAGCACAGTGCGGTCCCAGTAGATTTTATGTTTGTTACTTTCTAAAACAGATTCGGAAGTGTATTTATAGTAACTTAACTTTTTCGTCTGCAGCAGCAACAGCTTGTCTGCTAGTTCCTGATGGATTATCTTCGCAACTGCATCGTGCCTGACTTTATATTCTGTTGCTTCGAACGTTTGGCATCCTCCTGTAATACGCTGGTTGGTCTCAGTAGTTTGACAGCCGTATCGACATCGATCATCAGCCACCGAAGCATCTCCAATTATGTACTTGAGATAGTTTCTAGTGGGAATCACTTTATCTTGAATAGCCAGCAGAAATTATTATTATTATTAATATTATTATTATTAAAATAAAAATTTCAACACGCAAAAGAAAGGGAGATTGTCGAACTCGCTTGCTAGCAAATTCTAATTCTGATTCGGAATAGAATGAATCTGCTTTATCCTCGTTAACAGCAACGTATTCCTAAAGCTCAAGACCCAGCGGTTCCAGGTCAGATAATAATGGTGATGATTGGACTTGGGGAGAGTACAGTGTAAAGTTTTCAACAGAGCTGGTGGCAATAACTGTGAGCAGTGTTTTTTTTCCTTAATTCCATACCACATGACCTGAAGTTGCGTATCAACGGTTTTAATTTAATAAATACTTATTTAAAACAAACAAATAAAAATGTTATTAATGTTTTCACGATTGTCATTGCTCTCTCGAGAGTCGTTACACATAGCAAGGGATTAATTACATTATACGACATTATTTATTTTTCTGTCTCCACAGATATTACTATTATTATTACCAAATTTTGACTATACCAGACTTGCTTGAAAGCATTTGCCTAGTATATAGGAAGCACTGTAACCTTCTTCCTGCAGTAAGGCCCTATTCCACAAAGCAAAAGAGCAGTATTCCACTGCCAATTCTGTAACCTTGTAAATGCTACAAAATATAGTAGTGCGATTTTCTCCTTTTACTGGTCGATTTGTGTTATCGATACTCTCGCTACCTTACTTTTTGCAACCTTACGTGTTCCGAGCAGCTCAAAAAATTAATTGGATTGCAGCGCCACTTGACAACTGTGAATATATTATTTTTTTTTAGAGGATTGATGGCCCTTATCTCCGGAACACTCAAGCCGAGCACGCAGTTTTTCGTATCGGAATTTATCGTTCTTATTTTTGACCCTCAGGTCTAACTACAGCCTGATTGTATCCTTGCAGTATTTGGCAAATTAAGTAAAATGTATTTCTAAAATTATCGTCAAAGGTTGTGTGATGAACTAGTGTGGTGACCCTTTTTTTTTCAAGGTATGTTGGACACGACATGATAGTCTGCTGGCGAAACTAGTATGCTTGTAACAATGTTTATTTATACCGTTGATTGGCTAATAGGCGCCCAACGTGAGGCCCGAACCCGGGACCCTGAGATTAAGAATCTCATACTCTTAAAGACTTATAAACAATTCATAAATATACCACCATCGAGAAAACATGCGCACCTTAGTACTTGAGTATAATATAATCTTATCAACATTTCTGACCGATAAACATTGTTAATATTCTCTGGTTAAGTTTCTCCGAAGTGCTTTCTTTATCATCTCTTCTCACCGGACGTAGAGCGATTCCGGATCTGAACTCCTGCACGCTAATCAAGGCGTAGCCTCACGGGATAAAAACAGGATTAAAACAGATATAGTTGACTAAATGAAACACTTTTGTATTTCATGCAAAATTTTTATCCAAAAAGGACTTCCTATAGAAGCATAACAGGGCGCTTTCGGCCTAGGCCATTATCAGTGTTACTTGTCACTTGGACCTGAAGGGCATATCAACGAAGAGAAACAGACAACACCAACAAACAACGGTCAAATCGCAATTAAAAAGTTAAAAGTCACATTTTAAATGATACATAATTAATGTCCGATGCCTAAACGATGCTTTTCGTCGTTCTACGAAAAGCGTGGTTTGGGCATCGGCCATTAATTTTGTATATCTTTTAAAATGTGACTTTTAACTTTTTAATTGTGATTTGACCGTTGTTTGTTGGTGTTGTCTGTTTCTCTTCGTTGATATGCTCTTCAGGTCCAAATGGCAAGTAACACTGATGATGGCCTAGGCCGAAAGCGCTCTGTTGTTATGCTTCTATAGGAAGTCCTTTTTGAATTAAAATTTTGCATGGAATACAAAAGTGATTCATTTAGTATGATTCATACATGCACACAGCCACTACTCTTCACTTAAGATATAGTAGAGGCGCCGGGCAATGTGCTCGAGCAAGACGACTCAGGTTTTAGGTGAGACGCGAAGTATAACGAACTGAAGGATCGCTAGCGTATTAATATTGTGAGCTACTTAAAAGCATTAATTAAATATCACCCTGTCGTAAGTTGGAACTTGAACTTGACAAATGTTATATAAACATTCACTGTTAATTATAAGCAACTTGAGCGGTAGACGGGAATGATTTTAATCCTTAATGATGCAGCCATCAGCATTTTGTAACATATAAATACGCAGACAAACGCCAAGTTCATCAAGGCTTTCGGATCTCTCAAACCGCTCAGTCTAGTTGCGGTACAGCACACAGGTGCGTACAATTCTAGCTATTCTATCCCACAATCCCCATATCTGAGAACACCTATGCACAGGCATAGGGCAATCAGGTCCTTACCTAACCTGGATGAACGTATGCACAGGTATACGGCATTCGGGGGCTACTAAAAGTATAGAGAGAGTCGAATTTACGAGTGAAGTATCAGAATTTCCAGTAAAGGGATAGTTTTTGGAGAGTTTTAAAAAGTAGTGAAAGTGCCTAAGCAATTTGTGACAAACTTAAACCAGAAAGATTTACCTTATAAATATCAGAACAAATACATAAATAAAAGACAACTCCGTTCCCATAAACTTTATTAATAAAAGTGACGCCGCTTGCTAGAAAAACTTTAAACAAAGCCTACCTCTCGATTTAATATTAATGGAGCATCGTGACACTCATAATTCATCGACGTCACATCTAAAATAGTGACGCCCAGCAATTTAGTGATAATTGGGCCTAGTGCCGCCATCTTAATGAATCTACGTCACAAAAACAGTAATAAATTAAACTAAACAATAAAATCAAGTAAATCATTAAGCAATTAAACATTTAATAAATGCAGGCTAGGCCAGTTTAGCTATTGCATAAGATATAACAAACACATTAAATCACGCGCCGAAGCACGGCCAAGTGCTGCCATCTACGGGCGGTCGACGTCACCAAAGACAGAATACGGACACGTGCTGAATCTACGAACGCTTGCCGAAGTACGGCCTGCGTCACGGAAGACAGAGGCGTCATCTAGGAGTCTATGTTCATATCTGGAACAAACAAAGAAAAAAGTTAACTACGTTGTGGGACCCGCTAATTTTGGCGAAGGTGCAAGTCAATACCGAAAACACAAATATAGTTAAGTATATGGAGCAATACAACAGATTTGTATAGGAGAAACTAAAGGAAACCATGGAGCAAGCAGGAGAAACTACTGAAGAGGACGAAGATAGGAAAAATATAATTATATGGAATCAGTACTCAAGTAAAAAGAAGAAACTAAGCAACTAAGCACAAACACAAAAACTAGGAGAGACACGAAGCTTCAAAATGTAAATAGTGTAAATATAAAACCCAAGTGCTCATGGAAAATTATATATACAAGGCACTTAGGAGGTTAAAATATAAATAAGAAAAATATATAGGGAAACATAGGAAATATATAGTGAAACATAGCATAATATAAGCCCGAGTGTTAATAAGACAAATATATAAATAAAAACACTTAGGATGTTAATAAACTGAATATAGAAAAATAAACATTATATGTAAAATAGGGGGATTAGTAAACTATGTATGCAAAATAAATAGGTAAAGCAAATGTGAAGATATATATAGTAAAGCACAAGTAAATGTGAGTTGCCATTAAAATTGTGTATTGAAAGTATATACAGGAGGAATCATATATGTGTATACGAGGAAGTATTATAAAGTAAAGTATTCTCCGGCCTAAATAGGACTGCAACGTCGAATTGTCTAAAAGATAACGTCATAGCAAAAAAAATTTAGGCAGGGAAAAGTTGAGCATATAGGGACTGAAGTAGCTACGCTGACGTACAGGGAGGTTGAAGCTAATATTTTGGTACCCGAGAAGCTCAAAGTTCCAAGGTGAAATGTTACATAAGCAAGAAATGTTTATGTAAAGCATGAAGAGTATAGCAGAAGCATACATAAGGAGAAATATTGGAGAAATGTATAAGCAAAAGATGTTTATATAATGTGTGTTTAAAATAGAGCATACGTGGATAGATGGAATGTCCTATATTTTTTACATAAAGCTAGTCACGTAATGAAGCATAGATAAATAGCATAGCATAGATACATAGAATACCGAATAAATAGCAAAACTATATATGGAAAGTATATATAAAAAAATAGAATAAAATAAATATACGGGAAAATGTATATGTAAGCGATACCAAGAAGTGTATAGAAAAGCAGTAAGAAATTGTAAATAATGTATATATAACCTTACCTTACGAACATGCTGCATTGATCCCAATCAGTCAGGAGCCATTGGAAAGCACCAGTCGAGTCCATAGACGACTTAGCCAATCGAAGAATCACTAGCAGAAGTTGCCCCGTTCTTCGACTAGAGAATCCTAGAAGATAAAAAAGCTCATCGAATACCAACACACGGAAAAGCGAGAAAATCAAGCCGACGCCATTTTGACACACCCATCAATTGAAGGATCAAGGAATGCAAAGAACCCATTACGAGACTACGACAGACGGCTAGGAGCATCTACCAGGTTTTGCGTAAACAAATAGTCCGCAACACAAAAGCAAACTACTTAAAGGGAACGTCCGACAGCCGACAGCCGACAGCGAAGGAATCTGCAAACAATGACTTATTCAGTCGCCATCTATGAGAAACAACTAAAAGCGTAACGTATAGTTCTCATTTATTAAGTTAATTCACATCATGTTTACTGTAAGAATAGAAATGTAATTTGAATATCATTATTATAAAATAACACCAGATCGCATTAACACGTACAAATAATAAGATTCGTAAAGACATAATATGATATATTGCAAAGATATTTTATTGCTTTAAATAAAGCTAGCATGTTGAATTAGGTCAACAAGTAAAATAAATTGAGCGATTTGATCATATATTTAATTAAATATATGGATTTGATATACAATGTCAGCAAGTTTTGAATAGGTCAAGAAATATAACTGAGTCAATAAACTGTTATAATGCGGTTAGCAAATATTTTATACATAGACGGGAAAGTCTATATACTATATAGTTTTGATAAATTTGTAGATAGTGAATATAAAAATAAAAAATAAATAACAATGGTTAAATAGAATATAGACAGGACCGGCTTTTGGGATTTTATTCTAACAAGAAATAAGTTTAACATAACGTAATATTGTTAATATAGGATAGGTAGTTTATTTTAAGACAGAGCCGCAATAAGGGGATTTTTAAGGCCAAGGGTAAAATTCATTATCTTTATATATAAGCTGCATTTAACCAACTATTCCCAAAACTAACCGATATAATGACAATGAATTAAGACCACCTCTGTTGGGAGATGGACGCATCTTAACAGAGGAGATATCATATAAGAGGCAATTTATTGTCCATAGACATAAAACTCTAGTTTTAAAAATAAATGGCATTATAAGCCAGTACAAAAAGAAAAGCAATGTTCACAAAACGGATAGGTTTGCATTAAGTATAAGGTATAATAAATCAGTAAGATTAAATAAATCAAATAGGGAGAATTTTTGATCATATATAATAAGTTAAAAGCAGAACCGTATTTAAATAATACGTTTGTTACGTAGTTGCTTTATTAACACAATGAATACTAAGACGTAAAACGTTGTTTCCCATAGAAGCAAATAAATTTTGAAATAATACATCTCTAGTAAAAAGCAGGGTTTAACGAATTATGATTTTGTTAATAAGACAACTAAAAACGCCACAAATAAGAAAACATAGGTTAAGATTATAATATTGTTAATATAAATTGTAAAACTAGTTTTCTTTTGTTACATGTACCTATAACTAGCACACCCCTGTCAGACTAGGGACCGCCAAAGGAATGAGTCTGAGGCCGATGCTTCGAGTGGAAGCGGCCCTAGGTGGTAGATGCATAAGCCTACTCGCATCGTCCGGTGAAAGACCACCCCACCAGAATTGGGGAGCGCTAAGTGGTTTTCCCAAATCACGTTCCGCTTCCGCGCTGGTGGTCCCGGGTTTCACAGTAGGAATATATGGACATGATGGTGCTTCCAGGATCAAAATATTCCGGAGGTAAACTCCCCGGCCATTCGGATCTCCGGGCGCTGGGTGGCCCTGGGAGCCCTTCATTCCGCATTTCACAGACAGCAAAGATACCGAACCAATTTAGAATAGATTTCTGCAACATAAGAGGCCTAAATACAAACATAAATTCGGTACACCAACATCTACAAGCAAATAGACCACACATATTAGCCCTTACAGAAACACAAGTATGTTCTACAACAACAACAGTGAACTACCTCTATCCTGGTTACGACTTACATACCCGATTTAGATATAGGTTCGGAATATGCCTTTTTGTCCGAAGCGACCTTTCATGTCACCGCGAGGAAACACTCGAACCGAACAACCTTGACGTCATGTGGCTCAAGTTCACCGCCAAGGGATTAACCAAGTTTATATGTTGTCTCTATCGCCCTCCGAGCGATAGAGCCTACCAAAGCTTTTTCTCAACACTAGCTACCACCGTTGACTCAATACAGGTCGATCACCCCAGTTCAGAAATAATCGTTCTGGGAGACTTCAATGCCCACAACACCAACTGGCTCAAACATCACAACAAGACCGACAACGAAGGTAGAGAAGCTGAAGCATTTGCCATCAGCTGCGGGCTTACTCAACTTGTAGACGAACCAACTCGAATCTCAGAGAGGGGCGAATTCGCCGCCCTCCTGGATCTTTTTCTGGCCACAAATCCTGACCAGTACAAGGTTACAGTCGGTCCGCCATTAGGTACCTCCGACCACAAACTTATTACAACGGTTTGTGAATTGCCACTCATACAGAAGGATCCACCATTACCTCGCAAAATCTGGCATTACAATTCTGCAAACTGGGACGATCTAAGGCAGTTTTACCTAGATTTTCCTTGGCTCGACGTCTGTTTTGCCACTGACGACCCGTCAGACTGCTGCGAAGAGACCATGCAAGTAATCTCCTCAGGAATGGAAGCATACATCCCAAATTCCATCAAGTTACCATCAAAAGGAAAGCCCTGGTTCGACAAAAGATGCGAAAGAGCTGTAGGAAGGAAACGGCAAGCCTATAAGTACTGGCAGCGAGGTCAGACCGCTGAAAATCGCAATTATTTTATCGAAGCGAGAAACGAGTGCAAGCGTGTGATCGACGAAACTAAGGACAAACACAATCAAAGGATCAGGAATAAACTTTTGCAATGCCCCAGTGGCTCCAGGAATTTCTGGTCGGTAGCAAAGGCAGTAAGTAACAACTTTACAAAAACGTCTCTCCCACCTTTGACGGACGAACGTGGCATCACGGCGACTACAGCCAGGGAAAAAGCAAACATGCTCGCCAAACTGTTTTCATCGCATTCTACCTTAGACGTGCCGCAAAGCAAGACTCTCCCCACTATACCGAACATCAACACCACCATGGCAGAAGTCAAGTTTTCTCATCGTGATATTTGCAAAATCCTTAAAGAACTAGATACGCAAAAGGCATCAGGACCGGACGGAATACCTGCCATCGTGCTAAAGAACTGCGCCAACGAACTAACACCTGTTTTTTTCCAGGCTTTTTTCTCTTTCTTACAGAAAAGGGATTTACCCATCCTCTTGGAAAGTCGCTCGAGTGCAACCTGTTCCAAAAAAGGCAGGAAAACCACGCCCTCAAACTATCGCCCGATTGCCTTGCTTCCAATAGTCTCCAAAGTCATGGAACGTGTAGTCAACCAGCAACTACTCAAGTACCTCGAGAGCAACAGAATAATCAGCGATAATCAATACGGCTTTCGCAAAGAGAGATCGACAGGAGATATATTGGCCTATGTCACTCATATATGGAGTAGGGCAATTGAAAACTACGGAGAGTCTCGAGCGATTGCGTTGGATATTTCAAAGGCATTCGACAGAGTTTGGCATGGCGGACTGCTCAACAAACTGCCGTCCTTGGGACTGCCCGCCTCTCTCTGCAGCTGGCTGGCCAGTTTCCTTAAGAACCGATCCCTACACGTTGCAGTCGATGGACACATCTCGGACACATTCACCATCAACGCGGGCGTGCCTCAGGGCGCAATACTTTCACCAACTCTGTTCCTCATCTATATTAATGACCTGCTGATCGAAACGAATAATCCTATTTACAGTTTTGCAGATGACAGTACCCTTGTCTCCCACTTTAGATCAGAAAAACCCTTACCAGCGACTGAGACTCATCACCGCAGACAGGAGCAGATTACAGCAATTAATCAAGACCTGGAGAAAGTTCAAACTTGGGGCGACCGAAATTTGGTCCAGTTCAATGCAGCAAAGACCCAAGCAGCAACGTTTACTAAGAGGGCCAATACAGCGGGCCCTGACATCATTATGGCAGGATCGACCATTCCTTCATCCTCGTCAATCGGGCTGTTGGGTGTTGCTAACATCGCAAAATCAGCCTCCCAGAAGCTTGGTGCGCTGTTTCGCAACAAAAAACTCTATACACCGCAGCAGTTGCTCTTGCTGTACAAAGCGCAAATAAGACCGTGCTTAGAATATTGCTCACATATCTGGGGTGCCGCACCAAAGCATACCCTAAAGCTGCTGGATTCCATTCAGAAGAGGGCTGTGCGTCTCGTCGGTGATCCGGAGTTGACCCGGAATCTGGATAGTCTGGAACATCGCAGACATGTGGCCGAGATGTCTCTGTTTTACAGATACTTTCACGGCAGATGTTCCCAGGATTTGGCCCGCATAATCCCGCCCCTGGCAACTCCTGTCAGGCAGTCCCGACAGACGGCAGGAGCGCACCAGTTCGTCGTACAACTAGAAACACCCAGAACATCGCTTTACCAGAACTCCTTTGTCTGGCGCACTGCATCACTGTGGAACTCACTTCCAGGACATCTGTTTCCCACTAGTTACAACCTACAAATATTCAAGAACCGTGTCAATCAACATCTTCGCCTCGTCGAGCGCCATAGGATCTACCTTTAGTGTGTGTGCCACTGCCATAAAAAAAAAAAAAAAAAAAAACAAAGAGCGTGCCAAATCACATAAGTACTTACGACTGCATAGGAGACTACAAAATGAAATGTAAATGGATGGACCTAAGCCAGAACAAGTCCACTGACGAAATATATATTAAATTAAAATACAATTAGGTGCAATGCAATATGTCTTATATCTTCTCGAAATGAGGTCTGTTTTCTCTCTTTTAAAGCAAATAACTCAGGTGAAAACGTTGGGGACCAACGTTACCAGGGAGGGGGAATGTGTGAACTACTTAAAGGCATTAATTAAATATCTCCCTGTCCTAAGCTTGAACTTGAACTTGACAAATGAACATTCACTGTTAATTATAAACAACTTGAGCGGTCGACGAGAGCGATTTTAATCCTTAATGATGCAGCCATCAGCATTTTGTAACATATAAATACGCAGGCAAACGCCAAGTTCATCAAGGTTTTCGGGTCTCTTAAACCGCTCAGTCTAGTTGCGGTACAGCATACAGGTGCGTACACTTCTAGCTGTTCTATCCCACAACCCCCATATCTGAGAACATCCATGCACAGGCATAGGGCGGTCAGGTCCTTACCTAACCTGGTTAACGTATGCACAGGTATACGTCATTAGGGGGCTACTAAAAGTATAGAGAGAGTCGAATTTACGAGTGAAGTATCAGAATTTCCAGTAAAGGGATAGTTTTCGGGGAGTTTTAAAAAGTAGTGAAAGTGCTTTAGCAATTTGTAACAAACTTAAACCAGAAAGACTTACCTTATAAATATCAGAGCAAATATATAAATAAAAGACAACTCCGTCACATAAACTTTATTAATAAAATAGTGACGTCGCTTGCTAGAAAAACTTTGAACTAAGCCGCCCTCGAGAAGACATGCATTTCATATTAATTGGGTGTAGTTGTAAACTCTTAATTTATCTATAATCTTAAACACGCATTTATTACTATACAGTCTAACCGTTGTTAAGTTTGTTTGTAAATAAACATGTTATTGTTTTTATCGATGGGTCTCCTTTATTACCTCTTCTCAACTTGACGTAGTGCGTTCCTAAATCTGAGCTTCTCTTCTACACGCTACGTAAGGCAGTTAAAAAATACAAATCGTGACAATATCAAACAATCTGCTGAGCGTTGCATGTTTAAGGTTGATAATTGAAAATAGCATTTTCTCAGAACACAAAAAAGCGTTCTTGTTTGATGAGTGAAACATATATGAGGTGAGCCATTTAAAAGAAATTCCCCAATTTGAAGATTTGCGAATGTATACGCTTATAATTTCATATACCTAGTACTAGTCCTTCCTCCTGCCTAATAAGGGAGTTTGCAATTCAAAAGTGACGTAGAAACAATCTAAAAAATCGAAATCTATAAAATTAATTGAAAAAATAGCAGAAATCTATTTTTTTCTAACATTTTCCAAAACAAGGCATTTTCGGACATAAGCTTATATGAATTCCCGCTCATAATTTGAACTCTGTATAGGTGAATATACTTTGGCATGCAGTTGAGAGCCCATATGGGATACTCCATGTAATTTTGTGATAGTGATTGTTTATCCAATTTGTTCTTGTGTTATATGTTTATTTATATCTGATAGGATGGCTTTCATTTCAATTTATAAATACCCAATACCGTATACATTCCCTCGCAGAGACACTTTAGATGCAAAACTGCACGGCTCGTTCACGGGGACCTTGTCGGGTATCTCGCCATGCCTAATAAAGTAGTCACTTTTCCCTTGACAGACCCGTATAAAAAAATTCCCATTCTCCGGCCTGAACAATTAAAAGCCAGTGTCAGGTTAAC
>JAEQML010080235.1:0-11669 GCA_016904865.1 Pissodes strobi | reverse complement strand
ATATATATATATATATACAGGGTGTTTCACCTGTAACGGCACGGACGATACAAGCTATATGCTGCATATTTTCAAAAATCTAGCAACGGTATGGCATGCAGAGCTCTAATGACCATAATTTAAAATTATTTTTGATTATACAGGGTGCTCCAGAAAGTCGTGATACTACAAAGTTATACTTTTTTAAATGGAACACCCTATATTTTGTTGCATATTCGGATTCTATGTATAAATTAAACCCAAGTTTGTGTTATATTGCCTATACCTAAAACTTACCGTTTTCGAAATAATTGCGATTAATTGAAAATTCAGGGTCCATTTTGTCAACCAATACCCTCTACTACAATTAAAATTAAAAATATCTGTCTACCACTCGAACTAGCCAACATGATGTACCATTGAATTTAGTATTCTAGATGGAATGTAAATGTACAGGGTGTTCAGAAAATGCTTGCGTTTCCTATCCTCATTTAAATGTAATTACTGTGACTATTTCAAATGGAACACCCTGTATATTTGTATACTCTCAGATGCAGAATAACAAGCTCTTTCAATTGGTCCTAGGTGTTCCTAGACTCAAACCCAATGGTTTTTTAGATATTCGCATTTAAATGAAATATTCGTGTGCATCATTGATTTGTATAGGAGTGGATAAGCAATAAATAGACCAAACATGGCAAATTTACGACCGCGAAATGAAAACAAAACGATTCCTATATTGCCTTGCGCATTAGCGAATTAGTGGGCGCCATCTGCTGCAGTGTGAAAGTCATTAGGCAGGCCCGGACTCCAAAATTTGAACTTGTACTCTTTTGATTATGAAGAAAGTAATTATTTCACCAAATATTCGGTAGAGTAGTCTTGCCGATTGTGAAATGGGCCAGTTAGCATAGTGAAATAAACAATAAGGTATAAATAAGTAATATTTATAATAATTATACTTATTTGAAATAGGAAATCCCGGGTATTTTGCCTCTACTGCTACAAAACACAACCATACACTTTCGGGATTCTATTTTGGTAGCATCGCCCATTGTTTATGTCCGTATTGTTCAATTAAAACGAAAATCAAAATAGGGTACGCACAAAGCACAAATAATGTGAACCACTAAACTAAAACTAATTAAGCAATTACAAACACTAGGTCCAAAGAAAGTCAATAAAAAGTAAAGTATTCGAATTATCAACACAAAACGTCGCGCCGTCAACACGTCAAAGACAAAAGCCAAGTTCGGTCCTGATCGACGCCTGCTGAGACGGCAAGTGTTTTAGTGCGCATGACGAAACGGGATCTTTTTTGTTTACGTCTTTCGATTTTGCGTCGATTTTGTCATGCGCAGAAACCCGTTTTTTCGCCCATAGGTTGCCACGTTTGAATAGTGCAACAGGCGGCTATTGCTTATCCACTCCTATACAAACCAATGGTGTGCATTGTAACAAAAAGCAGCGTATTATATATTATTTGGAGGCCATTATTGTGATCAGCCTGTCAGTTACATGTCATTGGGAATTTTGCTCGTTATATCTTCAGTTTATTTTGCGTTATTTTTAGTTAGTAAAATTCAGTTTTAAAACTAAAATGAAAACTTATTCAATTCAAGAAAGAGTCGACATGATTTTGGTTATGGGCGAATGTGAAGAAAACTCTCTTGGCTACGAGAGTGCACCTATACGCAAAACTATCCGGACCGTGACCATCCTAAAAAACTGTTTTCGAAAGGTTGCTTCGGAGATTTCGAAATACTGATAGCGTTGCTTATGAGAAAATTAACAAAGAAAAGCCAGTTACTAGCAACGAAGAAAATCAATCTTTAGTACTGGAATCCGTTATCGAGAATCCAAACGCCAGTTTAACCAAAATCCATGAACAAACGGGAATAAGCAGAACGAACATTCATAGGATAATAAAAAGACATAATTACCATTCATATCACATTCCAATGCACCAGCATTTGGATTAAAGGAATGTTTTAAGACGAATTGACTTTTGTTTATGGGTGATGGATAAGAATGGTGAAGATGAAGAATTCTTTGACTATGTTTTATTCTCAGATGAAGCGACGTTCCATAAGAATGGCCTGGTAAACCGTCACAATTTTCACTACTACAGTCCGGAGAATCTACACGCATTTCGCACTGTAGATAGGCAGCATAGATGATCGATAAATGTTTGGGGCGGAACTATTGGCAACTATGTGATTGGACCTTACTTCTATGACGGCCATCTGAATGCCCAAAAGTTTCAGAATTCCTGGAGAGGGAACTTCCACAACTATTGGAAGATGTTCCTCTGAATATAATACGTCTTATGTGGCTTTAGTTGGATGGCGCGCCTGCGCATTTCGGTCATTTCGTAAGGAATTATTTAAATGATGAAATTCCCGATAAGTTGATTGGTAGAGGTGGACCGCAAAATTGGCCGGCCAGGTCGCCTGATTTGACGTATCCCGACTACTTTTTATGGGGTTTCGTCAAGGATGTTGTTTATGCTACTTCACCAACTACCAGCGAAGACATGAAAAGAAGAATTCGAGGTGCTTTCGCCACGATAACTCCAGAAATGTCAATTAACGTGAGCAGAAACTTTGAAAAAAGAGTGTGTTTATGTATCATCGAAGACGGAAGACACTTCGAACATTTATTAAAACATGAAAGATAAGGTTTTACGCATTTATTATCGTTTTTCTAATTTTTTCTTTCGTTTACGTTATAATGACATTGTGTATTGGCTGGTCAACTATCATAGTTTTTGAATTCAGACGAATATTTATCAGTTAAATGCGAATATCTAAAAAACTATTGGGTTTGAGTTTAGGAACACTTAGTATTAATTGAAAGAGCATGTTATTCTGCATACGAGGATATACAAATATACAGGGTGTTCCATTTGAAATAGTCAGAAAAATTACGTTTAAATGAGTATAGGAATCGCAAGCATTTTCTGAACACCCTGTACATTTTAATTCTATCTGGGATACTGAATTCGATAGTTCATCATGTTGGCTAGTTTAAGTGGTAGATAGGTATTTTTAATTTTAATTATAGTACAGGGTATTGGTTGACAAAATGGACCCTGCATTTTCAATTAATCGCAATTATTTCGAAAACGGTAAGATTTAGGTATAAGCAATATAACACAAACTTGGGTTTAATTTATATATAGAATCCGAGTATGCCACAAAATATAGGGTGTTCCATTTAAAAATGTATAACTTTGATGTGTCACGACTTTCTGGAGCACCCTGTATAATCGAAAATAATTTTAAATTGTGGTCATTAGAGCTCTGTATGCCATTCGGCCGCTAGATTTTTGAAAATATGCAGCACATAGCTTGTATCGTCCGTGCCGTTACAGGTGAAACACCCTGTATATATATATATATATTTGTTTGATTTTTTTAATTAGCTTTAGTATTAATATTGGGAATAATGTATTTTAAAATAAGTTTTATTTTATTGTATTAGATTTTTAGGTCATACATTTCATTTATCTAAAATTTATTTACCAGTGGTACCATAATTTTTTTTGTAAAATAAAAAAAATTTCTTTAAAAAAATCCTAAAAATGTTTGTCTTGGTGGTCAATAATAAAGGTTTTTAGAAAAAATTTGGTTTTTCTTTAAATTTTCCACCCTTGGTAGGAAATGGGTTAATAAGAAAATATACGATTTATTGTTATTATTATTCTTAAGAGATGTGTTTTTTTAAATGCGGTAATGTACCAATTTTGTTTATATTGATTCGGATTGATCTAATTCGCTCATTAAAAGGACTAGTTAACTTAGTCCTTAAAAATTTGCAGCTGGCTTCTATTATTAAATGGGAATATGATCCCGTGTTATGTAAAGTCATAAAAAGTTTAAATTTAAGAGCCTAAAAGAGAAGTGTTATCGATCTGAAATGAGTGTATCAGTCTAAAATTAAGTTTTAATAATAAAATTACAAATGCAAAAATTAGCAACATCGCCCTTAAATGTACAATTCTAAATTAAATTTTAGACCTCTGCGCATCTGTATAGCATTCGAGGTGCAAAAGGCGCCACCGACCTTCTCTTTTGCACTTTCTATAAAAAGGAAAAAAATTAGATCGTGTTTTTTCGTGTAATTTTAATAGCCTGAATCCTTAAGGTAGCGAATAGCTTATGCATCGAAAATTTTAGATGCCTTAATATATCCAAAGTAACACTGAGCATTGATTATCATGTCCATAACCGTACAGTAAAAATGACACTGCTGATTAGTCACCAGTAATTTATTGCAAAATAAATGGTATGTATGGTATGTATGTACGAAATTAATTATGTTAAATGACAATATTTCATATCTGTTAATGTCAACTCTTATGAAAATATTGATAAATAAATGAAAAGGCTCATTTAAGATGAGACAGGCCTCGGAACGGAACATGTTCTTCGGTCTTTTGAAAGCGGTGGTATGACCAACAGGGCATGAAAAGAGCTTCAAATATCCAAAAAACTTCACAAAAATCTGCTATTGTTAAATCTAAACTTTACCTCGGGCTATTTTAAACTAAATAGACATTATTTAAAACTACATTTACACTTGAAACTTGAAAATCATATTCAAAATCTATATCTGGGTGTTTCCAGAGACTATGCAATGATCAAAACTAATAATGATGTTTCCGTTTGAAACCAATTTTCAGGTGAAATATCACTAACCCTCCCAAGTAGCTAAAACTTCCGTGTTTTCTAGTTTCATCTGAATCGTATTAAAATAAAATGACGATGGTATGGTAAACATATATTTTTACAGAGTTTTTATTTCTCCAGCAATTCCCCATACCTTATTTTACTACATCTCGGTCAATTTCTATGATCATATTTAAAAGACATTCCTCAAGCCAATCTGTGTAAAACTATGTGCAATTTTCTTTTTTCAATCAACAATATTATAAGTGATGTTGCAAGTTCCTTTTTATTACACTTCTAAATTAACAACGCTTTCTTGAACAACTCATTTTCACTTCCAGCCTATGATATGCTTTAAGAGGCTTTTCATTTTACTAGACTTAAACTATACTTCCATAATGGAAGATCTGAGACAAAGTCAGATCCGGTCTTATCGTGCGGGTCTTACGATTTAACAAAGACATACTTTCAATTTTTCTTTTCTTTTATTGCGTTTAATCATACTATCCAAATATAATCCGTAAGACAAATATGACAGACTTATGTAATTTTGATATGAAAGAAAATGATATGCATTTAATTTTCAGCGATTCACAAAAGTTTGTACCTTCGTCTTGATTTAAAGATGTCAGTTTTGTTACTTTGACAGTTAATTTAAAGTGACAATATTAACGATAAAAAGCAATTTTTTGGTTTTTTTCATCCCCAGCAAAAAAAATGGTGCTTAATTTGTTAAACTATTTCAAGAATGAAAAAAAAATCGAAAATTCGCCAACCAATATGCAGGAAACCGTAGCAAAAGCACTGGGAATTAGTTTAAGGACTGTGCAGAAAATTGTGCATGGAAGAAAGCATAATAAATACCGAAGAATACTAAAAAATGTAAACGAAGAAAGCCAAAGACTGAAGATTTGCGCGAAAGTACTAGAATGGGAGTTCAGAATGTGATTTATGATTTATACAGATCAAAAACCAATGTGACTCTTCCAGTTTTAACAGAAAATTTAAAAATTCGAGGTGTTTTGGAAATCGGACTTGAATCGTTATCAAAATTAATAAAAAAGTTGGGTTTTCACTATAAAAAAGACTGTAACCGGAGATTTTTATGTGAGCAGCCACAGACAGTGAGTCAGCGTGTTCAGTTTTTTTTTTTTAAATATGCGGAAAATTACAAATCAAAATTTAGAAAAGTAGTATTTTTAGACGAAACATGGATATTTTCAAATGGAATTGGTTCAAAATCTTGGCAAGATGATTCTGTGACAAGAAAAAAGGGATGCGGCACGGGAAAGCGGTTCATTATTTTACATGCCGGTTCTGTAACAGGATATGTTCCAGATGTAAGCTTAATTTTTTCTTCTACATCAAAAAGTTCTGACTATCATGACAATATGAATTGCGAAATGTTTGAAAAAATGGCTAAAAGCTCAATTAATCCCAAATTTAGATGAGCCGTCCTAAATAATAATTGATAGGAGTTCGGTTTTTAACATATTTGGTAATGGATTTTAGTTGTGTTTTTCAAGGTACTCATAAATTCTTGAATGATATGCTGCATTGTCTAATACAATTATTGTATTAGACAATACAGCATATCATTCAAGAGTTTTAAATAAACAACCTAGTTCATCTTGGCGAAAAAGTGATATTTATGAGTGGCTTGAAAAACACAACTAAAATCCATTACCAAATAGGTTAAAATCCGAACTCCTATCAATGGCAAAGTCTCTCAAATCACCCAAAATATACGATGTGGATGAAATATTGCGTGAATATGGCCATGAGGTTCTACGACTGCCGCCATATCATTGCCAGTTTAATTCGATAGAATTAATATGGGCTGAGGCAAAATCTTTTTATGAAAAACATATATAAGTAGAGATAGTTTGGCAAGATTCGTTGGATCATATTACGCACGACTACTGGAAGAAATCGGTGGAACATATAGAAAAATTAAAAATTTTTATTCATACATAATTTTCTGTACAATCCTTAAATTGATTACCAGTGCTTTTGCTACTGTTTTCTACTTATTGGTTGGCAAATTACCATATTTTCATTTTATTTCTTGAAATAGTTAATCGGATTAAATCCCATTGTATTTTTAGGTTAGGTAATTTTATTGCTAAAAGAAATTACACTATTTATTATTGTCGTTTTTGATAAATAGATTTAGTAGATATACTATTTACAGGGATGGCGAACCAATGGCAACGCCATTGATGGCACGCGACATAAAATTTTGGGCACGTCACCGATCACAAAGTTTACTATGAATTATTATATTACGAATTTGACGGGCACGTCTATGGCCTCATTAAACATTTCTTTAGAAAAAATGGCACGTTAATACATAAAGGTTCGCCACCCCTGTACTATTATATTCATAATTTTTGCAAAAATAATAATATTATATGTGGCTATCTTCACGACAGTTAAAATAATAAAACTATGTTTCTTTTCTGCGGGTATATTGATGCCTACATAATCTCGCAACATTTTGCTAAGCTGTGGAATTTTCGAATTGATTCATATGATCGGTGACCTTTGGACCCGCACGATAAGACCGGAACTGACTTTAGCAATGTATTCTTAAAGTTTCTGTAAACCGACACTGATAGTTTTAATTATCTCCTGATGATGCTAACTGATATTAAAAGCAGTTTAAATATGGTAAGTCTTCGGCAAGCCTTTAATAAACTAATTTTATTTTCATTAGGTAACAAAAATAAAGTAAAATAGATGCGATTGACTAACCGTTTTTGTTTTATAGTATGTATGGAGCAGCCTTGAAATTATACCTATATAACATGTATAATTAAAGATAACATATTATGCTATATCAATTGAATAGCCATTTCTTCAAAACTTACCTAATATTACTTCTGGAGCTCTGTAATGCCGCGTTGACACTATAGTGCTGTGGTGTTCATGATCAAAGGTGGCACTGCCGAAATCAATTAACTTAACATCAGTCCTTTTCACTCTCTTTACATCTCTCCGCTGAAAGGAAATAATAATTAAGTATTTGCTGCGTAACGGTTCAATCAAAACGCACAAAAACCCAAAACAAAACATGAACATGATTCACCAAAGGGCTTTACATCGGAACATATAACATCACAACAATACCCACACAAGAAGCATGAAAATGGGATGTCACAGAACTATGTGAAACCTGGTTGCCTGGTGAGAAATGTCCTACACTAAAATCTGGAAATCTTTTTGAAGTCAATCTTCTTAACGCGCGCTGGGAGTAAAATGTGAAGGTCGCGACACACGACGAGAGGCCGCGCTGGCAGGCGGCGCGGAACGAAAATACGTTACGATATTTTATTGTGATATCTTTGTTAGTTTACAAGCAAATAATATGGGATTTCCTCAATTACTTTGTCAAGACATAAGCGAAACTTCTATGAAGATTTCTTTTTCATTTAGGCCTTCCCTTTTTGTTAATTGAGTGGTATATTTTAAAAAACTAATTTTTAACCAAATCCGTTACGATATGTATAAAGGCTAGGCCGTTTTAAGTTTAAGAAGTTTCACTTCAGACATGCACCCGTAGTGCACACGCTGCCGAATATCTTGCGCACACAATGAAGCTGGGAAGTGATAATCAGCGAAAATCTCGAGGATGATTGGATTGATCTGAGCTACTTTCAATCGTCTCAAGTTCATCTTTGTGTGAAGAAGGTACTGCCAGTGGTGGCATATCATTTTGCACAGATAGCAAGGGAGAGAAGAATGCCTTGAGATTAGCAGAAATGAGAAAATTCGTGATCGAATCAGTCACCGATATTATTAAACTTGTAGCAAGTTTGAAATTGCAATGGGGAACATGTGGCACGTACAGCTGGACAAAGATGGCTAGGAAAGTAATAAATATATAGGAAGATATTGGTTTCATCTAGGAGAAAAAAGGTATGTGGGGAAGTCAAGAAGAGGCATGGTATTGTGCAGTGGACTGAAAAGCGCTGAAGAAGAGAAGTTATTTTATATAATTTCCAATATATTACGATTTACTAGAAGCTTGAGTACAAATAACTGAAAATTTACTGTTTACAACTTTTTAAATATATTCAAAAAGCTAAATAACTAATAGGCTTTACGATTAGACTTCAAAGTAGTTGATATTCAAAGAAGCAATAGCATACAAATTATATGTGTATCTGGGAGACAAGATCAAATACCACCTGTGCTTTTTATATCATAGATGACTTGCCTAGTGTATCACCAATCGATAATACTCGATATACGCATCGTCTGGAAATTCCTGTCCATCGAATAGTTCGGTACTCGCTACAAATTTGTGGGTGCTTCCTGCTCAAATCCCGATATGCGATTCAACAGCGTACATTGTTTTCATTCAAAAAGCATATAACTGTGCTTACTTGAGAGAGCATTTACAACATTTGTACGTTTGCTTTTTTAAGTTGTATTATAGATATTCTCTCAAACATAAATGCTTAAAAGATTATATATCAAGATGAGCACTGATATAAGTTTTGTACTTACTGTTGCAATTTACAATTTCGATATTATTGTATATGCTGAACCGTTTTACCGAACTTCGCAGAGTATAGAACAAACTCACCTTATTATTATTATATTCCTTTTTGACTGTTTTTAAAGTTCACTAACGTGATATTTTCGACACAAGATTGCATCAAAATTATTATCTGGGCAAGTTTAATAATACAAATTTGAAATTTATGCTTTACAGGCCTAGATGTTCAATATGTCTCTAGTCACGCATAACTCATAAGATAAAAACTATTATCATATTTCCTTTAATCTCCACCTTGTGACTCATTAGATGTCCACTGACTGAGGCACATATACATATTACAGGTTATATAGATTTGGAAGGATTAGTTACCTTTTTAGAGTTATATACCATCTCAAAATCGGAATCCAAGAAGAGAATATTTTCTGGCTTGAGATCAGTGTGCGTCAATTTATTATCGTGCAAAAACTTAACAGAGTAACACAGCTGATAGCCAATGTGCCTTACTTGGTCCAAGGGATAAGGCTGATAGTTATTGTCTTTCTGCAAAACAAAAAACTTATTAGTAACTACATTTCTGACACTTTGTACAATCATTCGAAAACCATGACTCTCAATTTACAATTGCATTCACCAATTTAACTTCTGAAGGTGCTTCTTCTAACTAGAGTTTTTAAAGGGTCCTTCAGCACATAAACTTGTTTGAAGGTGGTAAAGATATTTTGGAATTCCATTGTCTTCACAACGTTATGATTACCTTGTAACTTCAACTTGATAACGATTGACGATACAAATCAAGCGAAACGTTTAAAAATATAAAGGCAATGAAAGTCCAAACTATTTCTTTTACTGAGCATATAAGCTTAAAGAACCAGATGGCAGTCAGCATATAAGCTGTTTTTAGTTTTGACCGAAAAACGTCTCCATTTGGCTTGCAATCCCGAACATATAATTCGAACCCGGGACTTCCTGAGGCTAAAGAAACAAAATCACGGGATACAGGGATTAAAATCCCGAAAAATAAAAATAGTAATAAATCGAAAATATGTCCATGCATGTATATTATTTTCATTTTAAAATATAGATTAAATATTTAGAAAAAGAACAACTAAAATTATAAAAGCCAAAAAAAGACTTGAATTCTTTTAAGTTTAAACAAAAATACATAGACACAAAAGACAGAGATTTTTAAAAAACGAACGCAAGTAGTTAGGGTTTTGTCGTTAAGACTGGAACGCAATTTAATATTTAGAATAGTCTATTGTGTAACTAGGAGGAAAAGCAAAACATTCCTGGACGATTGTGGTAATTGCTGGACGCTGCCGAGGACAGCAACATAGGAGTCCAGCAAAGTGCTTTTCCTACGAGTTGCACATACTATTTTTATCCGATCGGAATCAATTATAACACGTATTTATAAAAATAGAGCCAAATATTACTCTAAATAAAAAAGGTGTTTTAAATTTAAACAACATAATATCAAGTTTTGAATCGAGCGAGCTTGGAGTTTATTACGTAACTAGGCAAACCACAGCAAAATCTTGCTTTTGATAAACGTCAGATCCGACAAACAAGGTGTTTAAATATGACAGAATTTAGATGTTATATTCCCGGCCAAGGACAGAAATGTTGTACATACAGTTATTGCATGTTGCCAAGCAACGAATACACTAGGTTTGTTCTAGCAGCGATTTCAAACCAAAGCCGGCCATCCGGAGTTTGCGCATTGCAATATAAGCGACACTTAAATCGCTATGCGCAAACTCCGGATGGCTTGATTTTGGTTTGGTTTGGGTTTAAATCGCTGCTAGAACAAACCTAATCGGAAAGGTATAGTTTTTCGTCCGATCGGATAAAAAATAAATATATCCAGCAAATGAAAAGCATCTTTCGAGCAGTCGTTGAAGATTTAAACCGCCAGTCCACAATTTACAAATTTCTGTTTATTTCTTGCTTTTGGTAAATCTATTATACTCCATACATAACAAATATTATTTATGAATTTATTCGACTAAATTAAAAAAATAGGAATCAAGCTTTTATTAGGTTATTTATTTATAAATACATTTTTAACTCGGGCTTTAAATGATCCATTCCGGGGTTTTCCGGAATAGGATTTTCAGCAGGATTATTAAAATCACATAACTGAAGCCTGATTTCGATTTTAAGAAATTCTTTATAAATAGAGTTTTAAGTTCTGCAACAAATTAGGCACATCATATTCATAGTGCAAATTTATACTCATAAAACATCCTTAAATTTTTACAAAATTGAGAATGGTTCATTCTCATGATCATTCAAACAAACATGAAAATTGTCATTGTCATTGTGTCGAAAAATGCATTTACTTTATTATTAATAAGATGCAATATGGGCATGGGCAATAACATACATCTGCCAGGTTGCTGATAGTGTGACGTTTCTAGAACATGAATAAGTTCGCGTATCGGTATACTGGTGAGAACTACAAAATGAAAGATGACTCGAAAAATCTAATGTAAAGTTCTAGT
>JAEQML010080234.1:0-11670 GCA_016904865.1 Pissodes strobi | reverse complement strand
GACATATCCAAAGCATTTGATAAGGTGTGGCATGACGGATTGTTAAGCAAATTGACAGCATACGGACCACCAGCACTGCTTCTATGGCTCTCTAATTTCTTAAGAGAGCATCTGAGTTGGAGGAATTTGAAATCAATGCCGGACTTCCTCAAGGATGTATATTATGTCCCACACTGTTCCTGCTCTATATCAACGAACTCTTAGACAGGACAAACAATTTTATTATATGTACGACATATGTAGACGACAGCAATCTTATATCCTCATTCACGTCGTGGACTGCAATGACCGCTGCTCGTTCCAAACGCGAAATCTGATTGCTGCCATCAATAAGGATATGAGCGCCGTCGTGGAATGGGGTGAGGAAAACAATGTCTAGTTTAACGAAGAAAAGACTCAAGCAGCTGTCTTCTAAAAAAAAACAAACATCGCACGATCGGACTTATCAATGTCAGGGCAAACACTGATTCTGGCCTCGTCCATAAGCTTGCTGGGCATCAACGTAAAAAAACAGATGTCCTGACGTAATCACGTCACCAAAATCGCCAAGGCAGCAGCATAAAAGCTAGGAGCACTCTATAGAGCAAAAAAGTTGTTAATCACCTCATCAGCTCTTACTGCTCTATAAGGCCCCGATAAGACCATCTCTGGAATACTGTTCCCATGTGTGGAGCTCGGCACCCAAACACTTGCTCAAGATATTGGACTACATACAGAAGAGAGCAGTTCGTCTTGTGGATGACCCAGAGTTGACTAAACACCTTGATAGTCTTGAACATCGGACCTATCTCTTTACTATCGATACTAGTACGAAAGGTGTGCGAACGAGCTGGCACTTATGATTCCGCGCAGAGGTTTGACAAACAGAAACACGCGTCAGACACAAGCTAGCTGCTCATCAACATACGATTCAGTTGCGAACACCTAGGACGTTGCTGTTGCGGGATTTCTCTGCCTGGAGGACTGCCTCGCTCTGTAATGAACTTCCGAGTACAGTCTATCCCGAAAATTACAACCTACAACCTACAACGCTTCAGGTCCACCGTCTTCTCTGCACACATACCGCTCGTTGAGTGGTATAGGATTTTCCTTTATGTATGTGTGCCGAACATAAAAAGAAAATCCAAATTTTACAATTTTTATTATTTTGTGAAATAAACTGTTAATTTCAAATATGCTGATATATTATTTTTGGATTAAAAACGTCAATATTTCGGAAACTGTTGAAATTTAGCAACAGAAGTGCCTCAAAAAATATATATAATTTAATAATAATATTTAGATATTATCGCTTTTATTTTGCCGATATCTATTATCGGAAGTAATTGCACAAATGCATCAAAATTACCGGTAATTTTGCATGACAGCGTGTTGTCCAACGAATTCTTGGTCTTTGGTGTTGTCTATATACTGCATGAGTTAATTTTCATATTTTGGAGAAAGAGCCCGACACCGAAGGCTCTTTTTCCAAAATATGAATGTGACCGAATGCAGTTTTTGTAAGACAACACGCTTGAACTTGAATGTAAAATTATCTGGTTATTTTGATGCACGAGTGTAATTCGGGGGAATATTTCCCGAATAAGGACATGGTTTTAAAAAATACATCTTTATTCTTTTTTAATACAAAAACGTACATGTAACTATAAACAAAATAAAGAGACGCAAAAACAATTTTTTTTAATCCGAAGCGAGACACTTTTAATAATATATTTTAACATTACTTTGACGTTATTTATAAATTGTCGCTGTCATCGTAAGTTTACAATGGAATTACCATAGACACAGAATAATAAAACAATGAGAATACGAACAGAAAAAGAGGTCCGATACCGGCCACTATGACCTCGACCGCCTGTGCTATGATGGATTTGTGCCAATACGTTCTTCCAATTTCTTCCAAAGCATCGCTTCCTCTCTTTCTGCCGGTATTCTGATTGTTTCTTATTCTGTGCCATAGATACGTACGATCATAAACCTAACTACTGTTAGGTTTATGGTACGATGCAATTATTGCCGTGCTCTTTCGGTTTCTACCAACGAATTCTTAGACTTCGTTGGTTTCTACAGTGCAATTATCGCTGTAATTTTCCGATAATTGCAGTGTTCTAATGGGATTTTTTATACATGAGGGAAATATTCGGCAAAATATGCCGATACATCAATAAATATGTCGGAATCGATCTATCACTAGTTTTAGCATTGTGCGTAATAAACTGTTGACCAATTTTCTTTATTTATCTGATTATTTTCTGTTACCTAAAAAATTGTATTTTTGGAATAAAACCAATATTTAGAAAAATGTTGAAGTTAAGCTCATTTTAATTAGTATTTCGTCATATTGTAGATCAAATATTGTAATCGTATCTAATCCAGTCATTAAGAGATAATGTCGTTGCTTTATTAAATCTGGAGCAAACAGTTTATAAGATAATGTCCCAAACAATTGCATAATTTATTCGGTAACGTAATTAAATGGCGTACGTCTGTCTAGCTCGTTTTATTAAATTATCTTCCTAATTTGCTTAACCTTCGTAAGGTGTAAATGTTATTTCCGAGATGTTAATTTTCTCGATATTTATATAGAGAGCGAGATATATTATTTGAGGAGCATCTTTTTAAAAGCACGAGTAAAAAATAAAAGTCAAATAGGTATATGAAGCCCTTATAAGATGATTTATAATTGAGTTCGTTGAAGCGAACGATTTAATTTGGGAAATTGTAAAGAGTATAGAATATTTTGGGCGACTTTGGTCCAATATCTTCAGGGTTGATTATAGTTTTTTTGAAGCAAGTAAAAGTAGAATGAATTTTAGCAATGAAGAGTTTAAGAAGCTCAAACAGATAGCAAACGCATTTTCAGATTTCTTCGAAAGGTCATATTTACCTGTAGAAGATCCGCCTTTTCCCGAGCTGTCTCTTAAAAACAAATTACACCATCATAATTAAGATTTCGGTGAAGATAAAATATTGACGGTCATTAGGAAAGTTAAGTCGCCAAGATTGGCGACGGGTCCCGTTCTGACCAGTGGCATCGCCAAGGGAGGGCCTGGGTGGACACGTACACCCTCTAGAATTTAGAGTGCCCACCCAGGTGGGGGGCACTCCTCCAACAAAAACAGAATCAGCATTTATAAAATAATTTTCTTTATAAAACCACAGTAACCACGCGGCATACAGCTACAAACAAAATTTGTTTTTATCTATCAATATCTACAGCTGAAACTTATTATACTTTCAAATTAATTTTTATATAAAATTATTTTTATAACAGAAATATTAAGTACACAATTATTACAGATTATTGCTAGCATGGGTGACATCTCCAATAAAGCAGCCACCTTCTATTGCCGTCTGTTTGCCGTTAATATTCATTTTATGACTATTAATAATTTCATATATTTATTAATAATTATTAAAAATATAGTAAGAAACTATTAAAATATTTTATATATTTTTATTTAAAAACGAAATAACTATATACTTATTAAAATTACATAATTAGACTTATTAATTGAATCCTTTATATACAGTGTGTTTAAAAAGGCCCAAACCGGGCAGTTATTTCCTAAACTTGAACAGGTAGAGAAAATAGTTTCTCATAAAATTTGCAGAGTTTTCAAAACTGTACATATACATAGTCTGAAAATAAATTGAAGTATACAGAGTTTCTCAAAAAGTACTAGTGGATCAAAGTATTATTTTTTTTTTGATTGCTGTTGATATTCTACACAAACCTCATGTATCATTCCCTATACCGGAAATACCGGAATCCGCCCGTTTAGAAAATATTGTAATTTTAATACTAAATAACAAATCAATTTTAATTTAGGAATTTTAATAAATAAACGCAAGTTTATTCAATCAAATGTTGAAATTGTCGCCCTTGTAATGTCTGAAACGATAATAAAACTCGATAATTACATTTCGAAGAATTTGCCCTGTAACTAATCCAGCTTATTCAAGAATCCGATGTCGCAGATCATCCAAAATCTTCAGGTTTAGTGACGTAAACCATATTTTTTCATATGCCTCCAAAATAAATAATCTAAGCAGGCCATTCTACAGCTCCTCCTCTTCCAATCCACCGATTAGGAAACGTATTGTTTAAAAAATTTCGTATTGGTAATCCGAAATGAGGCGGTGCTCCATCCTCTTGAAATCAATTGTTTTGGTAGTTTGGTCCGAGAACATTTTCAATTACAGGAACTATTTGATATTGTAGCATGTGCAAATAAGTTTCAGCTGTTAAATTACCCTCAATAACAATGGACCTATTATAGAATTGCCTGCAATGCCAGCACACACATTAACTTTTTGCGGATGTTGTGTGTGAGATTCACGCATCCAATTTGGATTGTTGTCGCTCCAGAATCTACAGTTGTGGCGATTTAACATAAAAGCAGCTTCGTCGGAAAAAAAACCCGATAGATTGGAAAAAATTGTTATTTTCTTCAAATCTTGACGCATGATTTCATCGAAATCATCTAATAATTCTTAAACTAATGTAATTTTGTACAGATACAATTTGTTGTCTTTTAAAATATTTTTAACAGATTTAAAGCAAATATCTACCTGATATGCAATTTTCCTTAGAGAAATAGTTGGATTTTCTATGAAATGTTAAAGAGTTTCCAAACTTTTATCGTCGTTGGTTGCTGTCTTTGGTCGTCTTGAACTGTTCCCGTCCTTGCAATTAGCTGTGTCTCTAAATCCTTGAACAGTTCTAATTACAGTAGATATTTGAGATCGATTTGGATAAGTTTCATTAAATATTTCACGAGTTTCCTCGTAAGTCCTTTTACGGTCTCCAAAACCCTTCATTGTTATGCATTTCATTAAGTAACTAGTATCATGGTAAAAATTTCAAAAACGTTTGTTGGTGTACATTCCTTATATTCTTGATAACTAAACCTGACAATGGGTGATTTTAATGCAAAAGTAGACAAAGGTTGCTGATCTGACTTACTGGCCGAACACGGCTTGGGCGAAGCCAATGAACGTGGTGACAGGTTATTGACTCTAAAACTGAGCTTTATCCACAATACCGAAACAGAATTTTTGCACTCGACGCGCGTTTCGCTAACCATGTTAGCATCATCAGGAGATGATTAAAACTAAAATTAAAATCTACCTAACTCCCTTTTATACTACTGTTTGCTCAATCAAGCGAAACTAAAAAGGACCAATCCTGGAATCCCACTAGTCACGCTGGATTAACCAATACAATGGACTATACGGAATAGGCCCTCTATCTCTATTTAAACTATTCTTACATTTAATAATTTCCATACTTTCATATGCGTCTAATAATCTCCTATCAGTTTTATTATGAATCAATTTTTAATTTTTTATTGTTATTCTATGATTATTATCAAAAGCATGCTCGGCAACACTTGATTTTTCTGTTCTACCATACTTTAAATGAGCTATATGTTCTTTGAATCTCGTCTGTATAGATCGTCTAGTTTGCCCAACATATTTTTGGTTACAATCCATACATCCAATTTCATATATTTCACTTCTTTCTAACATTTCAATTTTGTCCTTTGGACCACCTAATAGTTTCTTAATGTTAAACTGAGTCTGGTATACTAATTTTAAACCTACTTCCTTAAAAACTTTTTGGAGTCCTCTAGTATACTGAGGATTATACGGTATCGAAACATATTTTGTATTTTCATCCTGATTAACGAAAGAAGTGGAATCACGAATGGTCTTCCTAAACAAATGTCTATTAATTAGTCTATTTATTAAGTTATTATTGAAACCATTAACTTCCGCTATATTCCTAATTGTTTCCTTTTCCTTATTAAATCTTTCTCTGCTAAGAGGAAAGTTAACCATACGGTGTACTAAAAAATGAAAGCTGGCCATTTTATGTTGGTCGCAGTGGAAGGAATCATTAGGAATATATCGGTTAGTAGCAGTATTTTTTCTGTAAATATCAAATTCTAATGTATTATTATCGTTCCTAATCACTAAAGTATCCTAGAAAATATCCGGAATTTTATATTTTTCCTAATTTTAATATATTTCTTTTTCGTAACATTCCAAGACAAAAGTAATACATCAAGTACGTTCTCCGGAGAGTAGGCTACGATCAGAATAGCATGACAACACTATCTGTCAAGCCTAAGATTTGTGAAATTATGTCGAAAGTAGAAAAAAGAAGAGAGGTAGATTTTTTTGTTTAGAAAAGGTGTTCGAACGTTATAAAATTAGTGTAATTGAGTGGACTCGAAAAAAGCTGAGTATATGAGACAATAAAGATGATAAAAAACAGCACAGATATGAGGCATAGACCAGTTTCGGGAAGACCGTATAGGATTTGAGGAAATATTTTAAACTCTGCAGCGGCCTTGGGACTACAAAATCCGCTCCTAAGGTTTCGAAAATTTAGCATGCTACATATCAAGGAAACCAAAAAAATCGCTGCAATGATACTGATTTTGTGAACGTTTTCAAGAAGATAATTTCAGCAATGATCTTATATCTGACGAAATTTGTTTCCAGCATGGTGTAACTCATCTAGAAATCTTATTAAGAGAACATGTTACAGTGCAAATTCTTAAATTTCCCAGTGAAATATGGTTTAGGGATTAATATCACAGCGTGGTACTACACCTCTCTGTATAGTTGATGGTACCGTTAACAGTGCAAAGTATGGTACCATTATAGAAGATTTTCCAGAAGGAAACGGTTTATGTTTCCAGAGGGGTGGTATATTCAGCAGTATAATGCACGATGCTATACTTCTGTCTATATTTAAGCTTGAATGCAAGAACACCAATTGGCAACAAATTCATAGCAGCAGCTTCACCCGACCTGAGTCTCATTAAAAACACATTATGGAACTAACAAACATTGAAGTGACGAATGCCACAAAATAACACAGAATTGATTCGGTCAGTTTTACACCTGGACCACCATCACCGAACATTATGACGGTCACCTAGTTTCGGGTGTATCTGGACGTATAGTGAAGCGTTTAGAGATAAATGGAGGTTGTATATGTAAATAAGATGAATTATTTGTTGTAATTTAATAATTCAAGTTATAAAAATTTAAACCGAAAAACTTTATTTGTATTTTCTTTTTTCCGAATACTTTCTAGACAAACTATATTCCGAAACTTTGTCAACAGAATCACAACATATCCAAGCGCAGATATTGCATCTGACCATAATCCGCTGGTTGCCGATATCAAATTTAAATGAAAGATGCTAACAAAAAATACACAACAAGCTAAGATCGATATAAACGAACTCAACAGGAATGTCCTGGAAACTGCTTTGAACAATAACCTAAGAGACATCAACACCAATGATAACGTCAATGATATGTGGCCACTATTCCAGAGCCAAATCTGTAAAGTTATAAACCAACACCCAACTATGAATGTCAGACCCAAAAAGCAACGATGGATCACTGAGGAAATACTGGAACTTATGCAACAACGAAGAAAACTCAAACATAATACGTGGAGTATAGAAATACACAAAAGGAAATTAAAAAGATCCGGGCCGCTAAGGAAGAATGGATGACAGACAGATATAGAGAAATGAAGGAGCTAGAAAGGAGGCACGACATGTTCAACATGTATAAAAAAAAGTTAGGGAAGTTGTTCTCCTTTATGTTGGAAAAACTCCTAGTATGCAAGTTGATAACACAGGCAGATTAATCCGCAGTCAATTATTAATTACTTGGGCTTAATTACTTAAGCGAAAGGAAAGTTCACTGACACGATTCTCATTCAGCGAGATAAAACTTTATTAAACCACTAACCCTTTAATTTAATTTTGCAATAATATCAAAAATATATAATATAATAATATGACATTGATAACCCCCAAAATGAGAATATCATTTTACATTTTATAAAGAGTAACCCCTCTAATACTTTACAATTAAATTTGGTGCAGCGACCTTAATTCAGAAAAAACTACAAAATTACTATAAATTGTGCAAGGAATTTATAGGTCAACAAAAAAAAACTCAATGATAGAAACCCGACTAATTGAGAAAATAACCGGTTAGTCCGACAGAAACCCCACATTTTCAAATTATTAAATCAAAGACAGCATTTTAAGCTTAATGGGAACAATAAAAAAAAAACTTAGAAATCAGCACAAGTTAACGCATTCAACTATGTAACTATTTTAATCAAAGAGAAAAATTAACGTTCCCCGTACAAATATTACATTCGTAAATATAAATGGCTTAACAATTATTACAAGAGATGATAGCAATGTCCACATTAGCATATATTCGAACAATAATTCAATGATAATTAAAGAAACAACAATGATTCTAGTACAATTAGGTCAGTGAAATAGTACCATCGTTATTTTTGGACAACCGCGGCGCTTCTGCACATACTGCATCAAACTGAAACGGTACGACTTCAGCCCTGTGTTGAAAACATTAAATCAGGTACCAGGCTAGAAATTTACTGCATTTAAAAATTATAATAGATGGCGCAGTGATGTCGAAATTCGATTAAATATTTGGGAACATTATTTGGCAACGAAACCATATCTAAAGTGCCTAATATAAACAAAATTTAAGTTAATTTTCTATACGAAATTTAAAATGTTACAACATGAATTATGTATAGTCCATTTTTCGACTCTTTTACGAGGTATCTTGCTTAATTTAAAAGATAGAGGGTTGCGGTTTTCACGACACTGCGCTACTTTTTTGTGAAATTAAACGAGTCATGTTCAATCAATTCAAGGAACACATGATAGAACAGAAAAATCAAGTGTTGCCGAGCATGCTTTTGATAATAATCATAGAATAACAATTAAAAATTTAAAATTAATTCATAATATAACTAATAGGAGATTATTAGACGCATATGAAAGTATAGAAATTATTAAATGTAAGAATAGGTTTAAATAGAGATAGAGGGCCTATTCCGTATAGTCCATTGTATTGCTTGATCGAGAATGACTAGTGGGATTCCAAGATTGGTTCTTTTGGTTCCGCTTGATTAAGCAAACAGTTAGTATAAAAGGTAGATTTTAAGTTTAGTTTTACTCATCGCCTGATGGTGCTAACACGGTTAGCGAAACGCGCGTCAAGTGCAATAATTCTGTTTCGGTATTGTGGATAAAACTCCGTTTTATTAATTTGTGATTTAGTTTATTTGTATCTCCGCCTCTGACATACAATAATATTAAATAATCCAGAGAAAATAATTGCTTGCTCATACTTTATTTTCTATATAATATTAAACAATATTACAGGAGACAAAAGTAAATACTTACCACAATGCATAATCCACTCCTTACAGATTTATTCATCTTTATAAGGAAATCGAATTCGAGGCTTGGAATTAAATTTACTGACCCGGCAACCAAAATACTGACAAACATTAGCTGCCATTTTATTATCTATATATCGATAAAATTAATGGGCATTCTAAATCCAAACGGCAATTTACTCAAATAACGGTTTTATGATTATGAATAACCCAAACATTTTCCCGCAGGAATGTGTTATTTACATTTAACCAAAATACCTATTCAGTAGGCTTTACTAGCTCTCTAGCCTGACAGTTATCCCAAATGGCATTATTGAAATATAGATAAACATACTTAAATACCCCTTTTAGTTAGTAGCATCTTCGCAAAACATCATTTAACATTTAAGTAGTACTACTATTTATGAGTAAAGAATATTAAATATCTTACAGGTATGTTAAATACAGGTCATAAATCTATCATTCTTATTCAATATTAACAGAAAATAATACAGTCTGGCAACGCGGTCGTCCAATTGAGCAGCGTGATTTTAAAATATGCTATAAAGCAATTATTATTACAAGGAAACAGCCCTCTCTCACCGCGTCTCTGCATAAGAACGATTTTTCTATTGCGTAGCTACTATCTTCTTTGGTCATACTATATAACCCATATATTTAGGCGTATTAAATATATGATATAACCAACATTCTACTACATTAATTTTCTTTGCAGGTCAACTTCTGATATTCTACGCAATTTTCTACGCAGTGCTAGCGGCACTCTTTGCAATTTGCATGCAGGGATTGTTCGCTACTCTCAACGACAGTGAACCGAGATGGACACTCGATAGTAGTTTAATTGGAACCAATCCGGGTCTAGGATTTAGACCTATTTCAGAAAGGACTGAGGAAGGCTCTCTTATTTGGTACAACATGACCAATCAGACTCAAATCGCCAAGTGGGTTCATTTGATAAACGAATTTCTTGAACGTAAGTACAAATAAAATGAAAGCATTTTTATTCATTAATTATCATTTTATTAGAGAGTTACTTACTATGAATAAATGTGAAGTATCCCCGTTCATTATAACACCCCTTAAGCCTCTAATAGGCTGGTAGCAAATTTTGATCCGGTGTCATTATTATGAATTTCCCCATGGATTGTGCAAGTCCTGTTCACGATTAAGAAATTACGAAGAATATAGGAATTGTGTCTGAACTGTAAGTATTTTTAGTATGGTCATACTTGAAACCAAGTTTGATGTTGATGGCATCAGTCAACGATGTCACATTCACATTATAAATACTGGCTAGTTGAATAAGAAGTTAAAGTAGCTCAAGAGTATCTTTGTTTGGCGTCGCCTTCGAGACTTCCTCTCATTGGCGCGATATTCATGGTCAAGTGTGGGGTTATAAATATTTGTTACAGTTCACTACAGCTAACAGCTAGGTAGCCTTTTAGTATATATTTTCCAATCAAACGTCCTTCATTGCATCTGCATAGTTTTATGTTTTTACGGTTCTTTTTAAGTTAGGGAGATGAAGCCCAACCGCGTCTTGAATTGGAAGGAAATTGTTGTGTGCCTTTCATATCCCCACATCTCCCTTGTTGCTTAGTTGAAGCACTGACTGAGTGCAACGATTCATTCATTACCACAATTAGCACGTTATCATTAGAAGTAATAGCATTATAGTGCAATACGGTAACAATAACAAGTTCTCATTATCATATACGCGTGTATATTACACTAATAAGTATAATAAGACGTACCTTTTGTTCAAATAATATTTCCTTGAAATCAATGGTTGTTTAAGTTAGTTAATGTTTAAATAACAGCACTGAATGACGTGAAAGGATTTTTGTGTTCTGTCAGTAAACTACACTGATAAGCTTATGAAACTATAATTTTAAGTGATATCATATTTTTGTAGTTTTTGACAAGCTTTTCACTGGCGAGTAGCTCTATCATTTAGATATACATTTGCGTCGCAAAGTTTTATTTTCCTTTCAAAAAATCATTTTTTTGTAAAAGTTTAAACTGCGTGACGGGTTTTTTGAGATATATCTAAGAACACACTTATAAGGGCGAAAGTTAGTCTTTCCTCTATATTTCCGGCTTTTGAATATTTACACACTTTAGATAATAGTAAGTAACTATTCTATGATTGCGCTTCTTAACTTTAAGTTCGATCATTCAGCATTTTAAAAAAAATTGACGTATCTGGAATTTAGACGCCCAATGGAAACCAGTTTGCAGCTACAAATAAGTGATAAGACTATGAGACCAACGGATTTCATCAGATGCAAACAGATAAGAATGTACACAAAACTGCTTTTTCAATGAAAAATTCTCGAGCCAGTTCGAGTCCAGACGCAGAGCGAGCAACACTTGATAATGTCAGCTGCGATTCTGGC